>CM051265.1:34830595-34839546 GCA_027921565.1 Artemia sinica
AGGGGTTCAGGGTTTAAATTTTGACGTCGGCTTGAAATGTTTTAAATATGCATTTTTAGCTGCTGCTCATAGACCTCTTGCAGCGAAAGCTAGCATGGAAAAACTGGACGAATTTGTACGTAATGGTGGGGGAAATTTCCCAAAAGTAAATTTTGATTGTTTGGAGGGCAAGTATCCAGTGTCTTTAAAAAATAACTATGTTTCAAAAGAAAAAAATCTTGAGTTGGGGGTAGTGGTTTTTCAATATGATACAGAATTTTTGGACTGCGGAAAAAAAAACAAATAAAAAAGGAGTTTTGTATTCAGTCAGAACGCCGGCAGCAAATAATATAAAAAGTTTGGTTTGGATCATATATGAACCCCCAAAGATGTAAATTCATTTGGTTATTTTTTTCCCTGTTACTGCAATTAGTAAATTGCTATCTCAGGATGTTCGGAAAGGGGAACGTCATTACTGTCTCATTTGCCTTTCCCCATTTTAAACTGAGAGAACATTCAATGATCATATGAAATATTGCAAACTTTACGGTAATCAAAGGGCAGAAATGCCGGCAGGAGACAAAGCCATTTTACAATTTAAAAATTTTCAAAATTCTCTGTTGCAGAGTGATAAAGTGGCTTTGGATGGCGAAGAAAGAATGTTGGATGTATCCGACTCATCAAAGCCAGATATAGTCAAAGAACATAAACTTTTAGCCGTGTCCTATGCATATGCTCAACGAGATTCCAACAACAAAAAGAAACTAGTAGAGTTTTTTCGAGAACTACGGGAGAGGTTTTTGTAACATGAAAAAAAGCACTTATAGCACTAATCAAAACAGCAAAATAAGTCTATATCAAGATTGCGTTACACCAACTATCCGATGTCATTATCAGATGCGGAAGAATGTGCTCTAGAGTTAGGATCAATTTGTTGGGTTTGTAGGGGTGCTTTTACCGTGAACGATAAATTACAGGATCACAATTATTTATTGACGCTAATTCCACAGGGAAAAGTAACTTTCGGGGGAGGGTTCATAATAATTGCAATTTAAAAATTAAACAGCAACTCTTTCTTCCTGTTTTTGTGCACAATTCCAACTATGATCTGAAGTTTGTGCTACCAGAAATGGCACAACTTCAAAGAAATGAGAGTTTTAGATGGTGCATGGGTGGAAGAAATCTTTTCCTACAAAATCATACCTAAATCATCGGAAAAAATTGCTTGTTTTGGAATTTGTGTGGAAACATGTTGAAGACGGCGTTGAGTACACGAATAAAATTTGCTTTTTAGATTTCTTCAGCTTTTCCCCCAAATATTTGAGCGAATTGATTCTAGTGCAAAATGACGGTTGTAACATTTTACCCCTTCTCAAACAAAAGTTTCCAATGCTTTATATGATTTGTTAATGGTCAAAGAAGTTTGCGCTTATGATCATTTTAACTTCATGTTGAGACTTGCCGAGGAGAAAATTCCCTCAATTGTATCGTTTTACGACTGTCTGCACGGTAGTAGGTGCACCCCTGATGAATACAACTTTGCCAAAAAGTGTGGGCAGAGGGAGGATGTAAAAATGGATTTGACCACTGCAACTGTATTTGTCAAGTGATGTGCTCACTCTGTTGGATATTGTATGTAAAAATACGGACCAAATTTACGGGGAATTTTAATCTTGATCTAGGATATTATTTTTCCAGTCCCTCATATGGTAATGGGCTTCTTCCTAAAATTAGTCGGGAAAAATAGGACTCATCACCGACATTGATCAACTCTTGTTTATCGAGTGATCTATGAGGGGTGGGTACGTTTTTCATGGGGATCGTATCTTGGAAACTGAACCAACTGGAGAGAAGACGAGGGAAAAGTCGGATGCAGTTTTCCTTTATATGAATTCCCTATACCACTCGGCTATATCTCATTATGCTCTACTTTGCGGTGACTAAAACTGGCTCAAATACCCTTTTGCCTCCAGTTTCCCCAACATTGCCAGTACTGAGGAGAATGGACCGGTGGGATGGTTTTTCGAATTGATGGGGAGATACCAGTGGAGCTTCATGATTCGGTAAAAGATTTTGTTTTTCCATGCATTAATAGACCTGTGTCTAGGGACTCTTTGAGTCCTCACCATAGATTTTTGGTGGAAGAGCAGAGAATGCGTTGGACACCTTCAAAACAAAAACTTATTGCCAATCTCCTGCCGAAAAAATATTGTTGTATACCATGTGGCATTGAAATGGATGTGCAACAATGGCTTAAAGTCACAAAGATTCATAGAGCCCTCCAATTCAGTCAAAAACCTTATTTGAAAACGTTTGTTGACACTTTTGTCAAGAAACGTTCTGAAGCGAAAACAAAGGTCGAAAAAGAAAACCTATAAAACTCATTTTAAATTCGGCCTTTGGTAAAATGTGCGAAAGTGTAATTTCCGATCCCAATTACACTTCCTTTACAATCGTTACTCCAGACATGGTGCTATTGAATAGACAAAAAAGAAACATTGTATTAAATAAAAATATTGCTGCAGGCAGTGCCATCTTGGAAATTTCAAAAAGCTCATGTTTTGAATTCTACTACAATGTGGCTAAGGTACAATGGCCGGGGAAGGAACAAGTAGAGGTCTGCTATGGGGATATACAGATTCTCTATTGTTAAAAGTCCAAACAGAAAACCTACTCGACGATTTGGCTAACGGTGAAAATCATCAGTTCTAGGATGGACTATACCAACTGGGACGGGGAGAATATACTATATAATATAAGTCTATCCAGAACTAGTCAAATGTCAAGCTCCAAACCAACTTTTATTTTTAAAATCAGAAACGGGAAGTGACATGATTTCTCGGGGTATGTTTGTAAGTCCAAAGGTGTACTTTATACTGATACACACCGGGGAAATAAAAAAAAACGCTGCAAGGGAGTGCCCGCGCACTATGTGGAAAGAATATTGACATGGACGTTTATAGGAATTGTATTGTTGAAAATATAATTCCACGAACGAAACTGTTGGCAATTCGCTCGTCAAAATATAAAACCTTTACTGTAATGTTGAAAAAATTGCCATGAGTACCATTTCTGACAAGGTTTATTTTTGTAGAGATGGTGTAAGTACCCTTCCCCTTTGGCAATATTAACATCCGACCGAGACGATGTGTTCGTCACAGGGAAAGTCTCGGTGTGAGTAAACTTATTTAAAATCCTAAAACCTTGGGGGGCCTCACTGCCCCGCGTCCCCGGGGGGGGGGCCTTCGGCCTCCACAGCCGCCGCCATCGGCCTCCCAGCCGGCCGCCAGCGGGGGGGATTTGCTGCCGATATTATCTTTTATGATTTAGAGCAGATGTTTTTTTGTTCCCCAGTGTTCTATATAAAAGTGTTTTTTTGTATATATACATTCAGTAGTTTTCGTTGCACATTGTAAAAAAAATGGTTGTATTTATATTTCTAATGTTTTATTTGTATATTGACTATTTAAATTATTTTACCTCACTTGATTTTAGATCACTTACATTTTACCTCAGTTGTTGTTTTTCATTGAATAGAGTTAGATACACATAGCAGAGAGAAAAAAAAAAATAGATTATGTAATCAGTTTATAACACCTTTTCAGAGCTTTTCTCCTGCTATCAATGAGTGGGAAAATAACACTTTTGATGAAAATGATTCAGAATCGAGGTGAAATGTTGGCAGCAGGAGATCATCAAACTACCATAAATAATATATACTATTGCTATAGTGTTTGGAATAAGGAGTGTTTGGAATAAAAATCATATGATGGAATAAGGACTATTAAACTTAAATTTAAATTCATCAAGGGATTGGATGTTGTGTTTAATTCAATTGAACCAAATTCTTGGCTTATTATTGACGATTTGGCCGAATCAATAGAGCAATGGTCTGAGGAAATGATCTAATTGTTCACAGTACGTTCCCGTCATGAAAAAATTTCTGTCGCCATTGTTCTACACAATCTCTTTCATCAGAGTAAATGTACGCGAACTCTTGCATTGAACTGTACTCATTACATCGTGTACAAAGTTGTTCGTGACTCAAGTTCCCTCGTAACATTAAACAAACAAGTTTATCCGGGTCAACCAAAATTCCTGTTGTCAGCTTACAATTAGGCTACAAGCAAACTACTATATGGGTACATTGTAATTGACCTTAATCAAAACACACCTGAAACTAGGTGTTATTATTAATATATTCGATAGTGAGATACCAGTATATCTGCCGGTGAGTGATAGGAAAAGATATTAGTTGAAAACATGACGTTGAAGAAGTTACATCACAATAGACACTTGTTCTCTGTTTTGAGTAGTTCAAAACCATGGCTTTAGAAGGTCATATTGAACAATGTAGATCGAGAGTTTATTAAACTCATTTCCGAGCTGTGTTTAAATTTAACTGCAGGCAATGTTCAACTACCAGATGCTATTAGGAAGCAGACTAGACAACATCAGTCCATTTTTCGTGCACTATCCAAGAGAAAAACCAGTCAAAACAGAAAAGAAAACATTTAGTTTAGGCAAAGGAAGGTTTTTTTCACACTTTTTTTGCCAATTATTGCCGGTCTTGGTAGCTATCTTCTTCTTTCTTTCTCCATCTTAATCTTCACTGTGTTGGAAAATATGGCTAAACCCTATAAATTGACTGCAATTGATGAAGCCCTGTCTCCACTGCAAACTTTTGAGGGTAATCTCACAGATATCCTTGATGATAATAGCATACCTGATGATCAGAAACTTTTAATTTTTCAAATTGCACGTCGTCGTGTTGACAAACAAAATTATATCAAATTAAACCCGTTAGTGCTGTGAATGTTGCAGATAAGATGCAAGAGTCAAATATTTCAAAATCATCTGCATCAACACCATTACTGCCTCTCGAAGACCACTTATCAAAAGTATTACATTTATTACCAGTTTCCTATCAGGAACAGGGTAAAAGATTGTTAAACTATTTGAATGAAAGCAGTGATATTAAAATTGATGCTACAAATCATCAAATCACTCTAGGTAGCAACACTTACAAATCTGATTGATCTAATAACTGATTTTTTGTCCCAAATCGCAAGGAAAAATATCCATTTACACAAATCTCTTGAAATATTTACACACATCGAACTTTCCCAAAGCACTTGTTATAAACAGAAAAGTTTTAAAAGATTTGACATCATTAACTAACGAGGAGGATGATGATTCTGAAAAATATGATTTCAAGACCTTAATGCTAACAAGTACACCTAAATCCTATTAGCAAAAGCAGCAATGTTTCAACTTTAGAGAGTAGAAAAAAGCATCTTTCCACGACAACCGCCAACACCTCTGTTAGTATACAAAAGGGTAGCGGTGGACGAGGTGGTGGTACACATTTACATGCAAAATGGATGAAACTCTGAAACGTATTTATGAACATTTTTGTGAGATGGGGGGTAGTCTTAGCGCTCCCAGTACACATGCTCAAGTCTCTAATGTTTCAAACAGAGTGTAGCAAAAGCAATATCTTCAAAATGAACCTAGCTACACACCTTGTCGAAATCCCAGGACTTCGCACTAATCAATATTGGAAAATAAGGCATTCTACCTTCTTCTGCAAATCATGCAAGCTGATCTTATGACTTTGGATGAATAGCAACGACAAAACCATTAAACTATAAAACCATCCAAGTACATTCTATTTTTAATTAGTAATTTTTAATCGCTACTCCTATGTCATTCCACTGAAATCTAAGCGTGGAGAGAAGATTGCAATTGCTCTTGAAACAATACTTGATCGAGGATTCCTATAAAAAAATACAGACGGATCGAGGAAAAGTGAGTTTGTCAATCCACATGCGAAAAGAAAATTCTACTAAAATATGATACAGAGTTATATCATAGTCATAGTCCAATCAAGGGCTGCATTGGCTGAATGATTGATTACAACCATTCGTCTTCCTCATTTCCAGATATTGTACACTCAAAAACACTGCTGTCTTTATTCGTGATGCTTTGATAAAATTATGCAAGTTTACAATCAACGTCCTCATCGGTTTCCCTGTCCAATCTTAGTCCTTTTTAAGCTCATTACAATGATAACAATACACTTGACATTTTTTGTCAAACATATTCTTCTAGCAATGAAGATGGAATAAAAGCAAATTGATTGTGGGTGATAGGGTTCGAATCAATCGGTCAAAATAATATTTTTGAAAAAGGGAATTACCTATGGTCTACTGAACTTTTTAAAGTGTCAAAAGTTCTAGAGACAAGTCCCGTGACCTATCGACTAGGAGATAGCAAAGATGATGAGATTTTGAGTTTTTTTATGACTATGAATTGCAAAAAGTTAAAGATAGTGGCATTTATCAAATCGTAAAAGTATTAAAACACGAACGCAGGGCGGTAAGAAACAGTTGTTTGTTCGCTTGCTTGGGTACAACTCTGACTTTGATTCTTTGGGATAGGTGTTGAAGGACTTACCCATGTCCAATGATTTCTATGTGACATTCATGTCCAAATGTTTCCGATCATCTCTATGACGAAATTTAATAGAACAAGGGATCTTTGGACTAAACTCTCCCCTACCATTAAATTTCAAGGTAAATATGAAGTTGCTCTCGTCGATTGTATTATCAAGAATACATATGCTGTTCTAAGAAAGGAGATCTCATATGATATTAAAATACGACCTTTTGAATTTCGGTGATGAAGTGGAATGGCAACTTTTGACTCTAATGATTACCCTATTGCTACCATATGCCCTACAGGGAATACAATAATATGCATGAGCTTGTCGAGTTTCAACAAAAAAAGTCGAAAAAGGTGGTTTCACTTTCAATATTCGACGGAACAAAGGAGAGTTTATATTATCAATCCATTTGAGAATGAAAGAATTTTCCTCAATGAGAATTTACGTGAGGTTTTTCTCGGTTTTAACAACCGTATTATTAAGACAGAAAATTTCAGTGGCAATGACCATGTTATCTATGCAGACTATGCACCCAGCTTTTCTCCTCGAACAGTTGTATATTTATCTACAGTTTGTTTGTGGAATCCTCCAGAGTTGTAACTCCAATGTCCCCCTTTTACGTGTTCTAGAAAGAAAAAGTACAGAAATAATGTTCATCACTACAATATGAGACACCTCCAGTATGTTCCTGTAAACACTTCATATTTGGAACTCTGTCAGTTTAAACTCGAAGAACTGAACTCGGAGATCTTTTAGCTGCAAAAAAGGGTTTGTGTGTTTATTACTGTCATTTTCGACCTGTCGTTCAGATGAATAGTAGAAGAATCCCATTAGTTTGTCCTGACATTAATTGTTATGCTACTGCTCTGAGTCCTCATCAAATAGGTCATGTACTGGAATACTACAAGGGGCGTACTACAATGTCTGGCTATGGTCTTGGTAGTTTTTTTGGTTTGCTACGCTAATTCGTTTCTGCACTACCCCTTGCCAAGAATATATTGTACCACTGCAACAAACTTTGCTGGCTCAACCCTACAGGACTGGAGTTCGGGTAAAAATTTCAAGGACAGTCTTAAGGAAAATATTAGATCTTCAGCAAGAGCTATTGGCGAACAATAAAATCTCAACAAAATGATAAAGTTTTTAAAAAGGATGCGTTGGTAGTCATTCACTATCATTATTCTCCATCCAGGGTGAGAAGCGCATGCCATCAAAAACAACAATTTTGAAAAAAAAGCATCAGAAGAAGAAGAAGAAGAAGATTGTTTGATCAAACAAGATTTTTTCTCATAAGATGACTTATCTCCCTCATAAAGAATCACAACCGTTTGACTACTTCATCATTAAATCTATTCATACTGAAAATGTTGATGTCAGTTGTCAAACATGGTTACTATGAACAATTTCATCCTCACAACCCTTGTCCGAAAATACACACTTTAAAATATTTTCCAATGAAGATTATTTCATTGATCTGTCCAGCCAGATTTATTGATTTAAATGTTGTGGTGCAATCACTGGATCATGATTCACAACTATTTGAAAATGGAATAACTGATTCATGTTTTCAAAACTCATGGCGTAATTGTTTTAGACTTGTCCGGCACTCAAATTTGACTGTTGTTAAACTTGGAGTGTACGTTTAGAGTGCACATTCACCGATGCATTGACTGAAAGCATTACGTTAATATCACTATGTCAATTTGAAACCTATTGGGAGATCACTCCCGATGGGTAGTGTTCTACTAGACTTGGCACCATGAACCGAATCATAAATTGATGTCTTTAACTTGGATCCATTCATGTCCAATACAAATCCTATTGTCTAGCCCTCGTTTTCCTTGCAAAATTCAAGGTGATACTCATACCATTATCATTGTTAATAGCAGTCCATCGAACATAAGAATTACTGGTCACTGGTTGTGCATCTTTCAAACAGCGAATACTATTGAATTTTTTTGATCTTTCTTGGATTCCTATATACATTCTTCTATGGTTACCATATTAAAGCTTATATTGAAAGCAGTGGAAAACCTATTATTCAAAACCAGAAGAGAGTGCAGGATCTATCGACTAAAAGCTGTGGTTTTCTTGTGCTACTATATTTCGTTTTCAGATTCGTGGCTATACTTAAAAGCAGTTTCTTTTCTCAACAATTACGTCGACAATCCACGTCTGAACGACTTTATGTAGAAATATACTCTCAGAACTGTACAATATTGATTTTAGTGCCCGACGAGTAAAAGTGTTTTAAAATGTATGTAAATTTTGTTTATTAATAAAACATGTATGTACATAAGAAAAATGTTCTTCTTTTGTTTTCTTTAGATTTCTTCTTCTTCTTCTACATTTAGATGATAATCCTTGTCGACGACAACTAGTGGTTGTAGATCATTTACATTCACTTTGTATTGATCAAGTAGAAAAAAAGTCAGGATCACATTTACTACAATACAATATAGTTTTCACTCTTATTGTATCTCTTTGTGTAGTCAATGATACTTTTTTTCATTGATATTGTAAA
>CM051265.1:34839646-35029646 GCA_027921565.1 Artemia sinica
TGGCGTAGACAGCCCGGATTTTTTGCGTTGTGGAGGAGGATGGAGTAAGCAATATTTTTTTTGATACGCCAAATTATTTTTAAAACTATAAGCTCTTATAGGACTTGGAATCTCGGAACAGTTAAGTAGCACGGTAGATCAAAAGATGCTAGGTTTTTCTGTTGTATCAAAATACCATGTCTGCAATATCTCGGTAATGGCTTGATGATTAACCTGACACCTTCAGAGTGTCTTAAGGGGGGAGGCAAGTGGACTGTAGAAGGTCCTGGAGTATCTAGTTGAAATTTCATGAGGTCGTTAGGGAGGCAAAGTGGACCTCAAGTTTTAACTTAAGGGAAGAGATCAGATGGGGGGGGGTCCTTTTCGTCAATCCACCTAAACATGTTCCCACGATAAACATCCATGGAACTTACAATTTATTCACGGTTAAGTGACAAGGCAAATCAAAATAAACTCTGTGTTGCCAGAGTAATTAAAACAACGTGCCTGCAACATCCTGTGAATGGCTTCGGGGATCAAGTTAAAACTTTAAGGGAGTGTTACAAAAGGGGGGGGGATACTGACTTGGACATAAAATGTTGGTTTAGGGTTAGTGCAGATGGTAAAGGTCTAAAGGTTTAGTTCCTTATCCTTTTCAAAATTTTTTGTGATGGAAGTCCTTATTTGACTGAAATATATTCCTACTGAAGCATCAATTTAGACCGAAAGAAAGTATGTGTACCCAGCTTATCAAACTACGCATCTAAATTATCTGAAGAACAGCACGGGGGATTGATTTTAATTTTTCAGTGGATGTTAAATGACCCTGTGAACCGAAAATTTTGATTAGGGGGAGGGGACAGATGCAATTCGGAATACACTTTGTATCGAGGCTATCAAAATTGTATTTCTGTGACATCTCGGGAGCAATAGATGGGGATCAAGCATACACTTTTGGAGTGTTCGGGGGTGAAGAAGAAAAGGGGATTTCATATTCTGTATTTAGAAGGAAAGGATGTGGGAGTAATTATAAATATACATAGTTCCTGTCCTCCTTATATTTAATCTCTCGACTTAACCGGAAAATAACATTAATAAGTTTCGTGGTAAGGGGGACGCCTATGCAGAAAGCAAATTTGAAAGTAATTTCAGTTGTATCGGTTTATTATGCTAAAAAATGGGCCCAATTTTTTTTCTCATGGGTTTGGAACTTAAAGTACATATAGAAAAGGCCAGGCTGACCAAAGAAAAACAAACATTTATAAGATTGATTGTATATAGACGTGATACCTGAAATTGGGCCAGCAAATTTTGTTTTCTCTGATTGGCCTACGCTTTCAGGGCATGTACGCAGAGACGAGGGAACCTCAATAAAGACAAAAGCTATGGAGACAATTTTTTGTATTTAGTTTTTGACATTGAGAATAGGCCGAATTTTTTTTTCGTTTTCCGATCAGTTAGAAACTTAGTGGGCATACATGCTGGGCCAAACAAACGTAAAAAAACACGTGGGCCGCATTGATTCTCAGAACTCCAAAATGGGCAAATACTGTTTTCCTCCAATCTGCGTGAAACTTTCAGGCAGGTAGAATGGACCAAGGGGGAATTGTCGAGGAAAAGTGAAAAGCTATACCATAGGTAGCGCAATAGCGCTGCCTAAGTAAAGAACGATGTTGGCAGAATGTATTATTTATTTTTATTCCTTTAGACCAGGACACTTCGTATCGAAGGAGTTGTCGTAGAAACTTCGAAAAGGGCTCATTCGACTGGAAATTGGAATGGCTAGTGCACTTTTAATAGCCAAAAGTGATTGGAAGGCAAACTAACGCCCCTTCCACGCCCACCATTTCCCTAAACACATTCAATCATATTTTGAGATAGCCATTTTGTTCAACACAGTTGATTTCAGGATGGAAATTATGTTTTTGAGGAGGACACTCCCCCCAGAGCCCTCAGGACAAGGGTTGTAAGCTATGCCCTGGGGACATATACGTTTTTTTTTTTACAGAAAACGTTGTCCTAGAAACTTCAAAAAGGGCTCATTCGATTGGAAATTGAAATGGCTAGTGGCCTTTTTAATAGTCGAAAGTGATTGGAGGGCAACTAACCTCCCTCTCACGTCCACCGTTTCCCCAAAAACATACAATCAAAATTTTGAGATAGACATCTTGTTCAACGTAGTTGAAAGTTCTGGAAATTAGGTCTTTGAGGATGACACATCCCCACAACCCTCAGGGCAAGGGTTTGTAAGTTATGCCCGGGGGCATATAAGGTTTTTTTTATAGAAAGTACTGTCGTAGACACTTCAAAAAGGGCTCATTCGAATGGGAATTGAAAGGGCTAGTTCCCTTTTTAATAGTTGAAAGTAATTGGAGGGTAACTAAGACTCCTCTCACGCCCACCATTTATCCAAACACATCCAATCAAAATTTTGAGATTGAAATTTTGTTCAACGCAGCTGAAAGATCTATAAATTATATCTTTGAGCAGGCCACTCCCCCCAGAGTCTTCAGGGAAACGCAGGGGCGGATCCAGGATTTTTTTAGGGGAGCGCAAAATTGGTTGAGCCGATAAGCTTGCATTAGAAGCAAGTTTAATTAACGTAAACTTGCATTAATAAAGTAAGCTACACTACTTTAGACTACGTTAAGAGGGAGAGGCACCCCCTTGCCCCCTGGATCTGCCACTGGGACAAGGGTTATAAATTATGCCCTGGGGATATATAAGGTTTTTATTGAAAGCTTTATCGTAGAAAATTGAAAAAGGGCTCATTAGATTGGAAATTCAAAGGACTAGTGAACTTTTAACCATCAAAAGTAATTGGAGGGCAACGGACCCCCCTCTCACGTCCACCTTTTCCCCAAACACATCCAATCAAAATTTTTAGATAGCCATTTTGTTCGACGTAGTTGAAAGTTTTGAAAATTAGGTCTTTAAGGATGACACCCCCCACCACAGCCCTCAGGGCAACGGGGCATATAAGGTTTTTATAGAAAGTTATGTCGTAGAAACTTCAAAAAGGTTTTTACCCTTTGAAATTCCCTTTGAATTGAAATGGTTAGTGCCTCTTTAATACTTAAAAATGATTGGAGTGCAACTAACACCCTTTGACGCCATACATACAATCAAAATTTTGAGATAGCAATTTTTTTCAACGTTGTTGAAAGTTCTGGAAATCATGTCTTTGAGGATGATAGAAAGGGAGGATGATATAATTTGAGGATTTATAGAAAGTGTTGTCACAGAAACTTCAAGAAGGGCTCATTCGATTGGAAATTGAAATGGCTAGTTCCCTTTTTAATAGTTGAAAGTAATTGGAGGGCAACTAACACTCCTTTCACGCCCACCATTTATCCAAACACATCCAATCAAAGTTTTGAGATAAAATTTTGTTCAACGCAGCTGAAAGTTCTGTAAATAATATCTTTGAGCAGGACACTCCCCCACAGTCTTCAGGGAAAGGCAGGGGCGGACCCAGGACTTTTTTTTAGGGGAGCGCAAAATGGTTGATCCGATAAGCTTGCGTTAGAAGCAAGTTTAATTAAGGCAAACTTGCATTAATTAAGTAAACTACACTACTTTAGACTACGTTAGGAGGAGGAGGCGCCCCCTCGCCTCCTTGATCTGCAACTGGGGCAAGGGTTATAAATTATTTCCTGGGGGCATATAAGGTTTTTATTGAAAGCTTTATCGTAGAAAATTTGAAAAGGGTCCATTAGATGGGAAATTCAAAGGGCTGGTGCCCTTTTTAATAATCGAAAGTGATTGGAGGGCAACTATCCCCCCTCTCAGGTCCATGTTTTTCCCAAACATATCCAGTCAAAATTTTTAGATAGCGATTTTGTTCAACGTAGTTGAAAGTTTTGAAAATTAGGTCTTTAAGGATGACACCCCCCCCCACAGCCCTGAGAGCAGAGGGAATATAAGGTTTTTAAAGAAAAGTTTGTTGTAGAAGCTTCAAAAAGGTTTGTGCCCTTTGAATTGAAATGGTTAGTGCCCTTTTTAATAGTTAAAAATGATTGGAGTGCAACTAACCCCCTTTGATGCCCACCATTTTTCCCCAAACACATACAATAAAAATTTTGAGATAACCATTTTTTTCAACGTAGTTGAAAGTTCTGGGAATCATATCTTTGAGGAGTGAGACCTACCCCCCCCCCCCCACCCCCACAGAGCCCTCAGGGCAAGGGTTGTCAGTTACGCCCTGGGGTCATATAAGGTTTTTATAGAAAAAATAGGGTTCATTAGATTGGAAATTGAAAGGGCTAGTACCCTTTTAATAGTCGAAAGTGATTGAAGGGCAGCTAACCCCCCTCTCACGCCCAACATTTCCCCAAACACATCCAATCAAAATTTTGAGATATCCATTTTGTTCAACGTAGTTTTAAGTCTAGAAATTAGGCCTTTGAGAATGACAATCCCCCTACAGCTCACAGGGCGAGGGTTTTAATTTATGCCCTGAGGGCATATAAGGTTTTTATAGAAAGTGTTGTCGTAAAAACTTCAAAAAGGGCTCATTGACAAACCCCCCAGAGCCCCCAGGGCAAAGGTTGTAAGTTAACGTTTATATAGATAGCGTTGTCGTATAAACTTCGAAAGGGACTCATTCCATTGGAAATTGAGAGGGCTAGTGTCCTTTTTAATGGTTGAAAGTGATTGAAGGGTAACTAACCCCACTCTCACGTTCACCATTTCCCCAAACACATCCAATCAAAATTTTAGATAACCATTTTTTCAACGCAGTTGAAAGTTCCGGAAATTATGTCTTTGAGCAGGACACTCCTCCCCACAGTCTTCAGGGCAAAGGTTATAAGTTATGCCCTGGGGGCATATAAGGTTTTTGTTGAAAGCTTGTGTCGTAGAAACTTGAAAAAGGGCTCATTCGATTGAAAATTCAAGGGCTAGTGCCCTTTGTTTTTTATAGGCAAAACTATCTATAAAAACCTTATATGCCCCAAGGGTATAACTTACGACCCTTGTCCTGAGGACTATGGGGAAGGATTGTCATCCTCAAAAACATAATTTCCAGACCTTTTAACTACGTTGAAAAAAAATAGCCATATCAAAATGTTGATCGGAAATGTTTGGGAAACGATGGACGTGGGGAGGGATTCTCCTTCCGAATACTTTCGATTATTAAAAAGGGCAATAACCAAGTTTCTACGACAACGCTATATATAAGAACCTTATATGCCCCCAGGGCATAACTTACAACCTTCATCCTGGGGGCTCTGGGGGTTGTCATCTTCAAATAGGCTACCTAATTTTTCAGAACTTTCAACTACGTTGAACAAAATCTCAAAACTTTTATTGAATGTGTTTGGGGAAGTAGTGGACGTGAGAGGGGGGTTACTTGCTCTCCATTGACTTTTGACTATTAAAAAGAGCACTAGCCCATTCAATTTCCAATCAAATGAGCACTTTTTGAAGTTTCTACGACAAAACTTTCTATACAAACCTTATATGCCCCAAGGGCATAACTTACAACCCTTGCCCTGAGGCTCTGAGGGGTTATCATCCTCAAAGACATAAATTCCAGAACTTTCATCTACGTTCTACAAAATGTCTATCTCAAAGTTTTGATTGGATGTGTTCGGGGAAATGATGGGCGTGAGAGGGTTGTTAGTTGCCCTCTAATCACTTTTGACTATTATAGTTGCCCTTGAATTTTTTACTATTAAAATGGGCACTAGCCCTTTCAAAACCCAATCGAATGAGCCCTTTTTGAAGTTTCTGCAACATAGCTTTCTACAAAACCTTATATGTCCCCAGGGCACAACTTACAACTATTGCCCTGAGGGCTTTGGGGGGTGGGGGGTTGTCATCCTCGACGAAATAATTCCAGAACTTTCATCTACGTTCTACAAAATGTCTATCTCAAAGTTTTGATTGGATGTGTTTGGGGAAATGATGGGCGTGAGAGGGTTGTTAGTTGCCCTCTAATCACTTTTGACTATTATAGTTGCCCTTGAATTTTTGACTATTAAAATGGGCACTAGCCCTTTCAAAATCCAATCGAATGAGCCCTTTTTGAAGTTTCTGCAACATAGCTTTCTACAAAACCTTATATGTCCCCAGGGCACAACTTACAACTATTGCCCTGAGGGCTTTGGGGGGTGGGGGGTTGTCATCCTCGACGAAATAATTTCAAGAACTTTCAACTACGTTGAAAAAAATGGCTATCTCAAAATTTTGATTAGATGTTTTTGGGGGAAAATGGTGGGCGTGAGAGGGGGTTGTGTCAGGTCATCCTGTGGGTGGGGGGTTGTCAGCTCATTTGACTGGAAATTGAGAAGACTAACGTCTTTTCTATTAGTAGAAAGTGATTAAAGGGCAAATTCTCCCTCCCCCACACCCATAATTTCCCAAAACACTTCCAGTCAAAATTTTTATTGGAAAGTTCTGGAAGTTGTATCTTTGAGCAGGACACTCCCCAGACAGTCTTTAGGGCAAGGGTTATAAGTTAAGCCCTGGGGGTATATATGGTTCTTATGGAAGGAATGCTCGTATAAACTCCAGAAAGGGTTCATTTAATTGGAAATTGAAAGTTCTAGTTCACTTTTTAAGCATCAAAAGATATCGGACTGTAACCAGCTCCCCCACGCCCTTTTTTCCCAAATGCGTCCGATAAGAACTTTGAGACCAATAAGAACTTTAACCATTTTTAAAAAATAGTTCAGTGACCATATAACGAAAACTCCGGTGTCGACATAACGCCCCCAGGCCCAGGGGAAGGCGTTGTGAGTTGTTCCCTCGGGGCATGTATGGAAATTGAAAGCTCTAGTTCGCTTTTTAAGAGTAAAAAGAGATTTGAGGGCACCTAGCCCTCCCACTCCACGCCCTTTTTTCCTCGAACCCATCCGATAAGAACTTTGAGATAGCCATTTTTAAAAATAGTTCAAAGACCATATAACGAAACCTCTGGGGTCGATACAGCCCCCCAGGGCCCAAGGGCAGGCGTTGTAAGTTATGCCCTGGGGAAATATATGATTTTTATGGAAGGAATGCTCGTAAAAACTTCAGGGAGGGCTCATTTGATTGGAAATTGAAAGTTCTAGTTCAGTTTTTGAGAGTCAAAAGAGATTGGATGGCAACCAGCCCCCCCCCCACACCCTTTTCCCCCAAATGCATCCGAAGGAATGCTCGTAAAAACTTCAGGGAGGGCTCATTTGATTGGAAATTGAAAGTTCTAGTTCAGCTTTTAAGAGTCAAAAGAGATCAGACGGCAACTACCCACCCCCCCCCTCCACGCCCTAAATACATCAGAATAAAAATTTTGAGATAGACATTTTGTTAAAAATAGTTCAAAGTTCAGATAACAAAAACTCCGGTAGTGACACAGCCCCCCCCCCCAGGGCCCGGGGGTAGGTGTTGTAAGTTATGCCCTGGGGGTATATATGGTTGTTATGGAAGGGATGTTTGTATAAACTTCATAGAGGGCTCATTTGATTGGAGCTTGAAAGTTGTAATTTTCTTTTTAAGAGTAAAAAGTGATCAGAGGATAGCTAATCTCCCCCAACACTCCATTTATTGTTTTCCCAGAGGCACTTCAAATAGAAGGGGTCGTCGTATAAACTTCAAAGGCGGCTCATTCGATTGGAAATCAAGAGTTCTAGTGGCCTTTTTAAGAGTCAAAAGGGATCGGAGGGCAGCTAGCCCCCCAAGCCCTTTTTCCCAAATACATCTGATAAAAATTTGATTTAGCCATTTTTTTAAAAATAGTTCAAAGATCATATAACAAAAACTCATGTGTCGATGCAACCCCCCAGGGGCCGGGGCAGGCGTTGTAAGTATTACTCTGGGGGCATATATGGTTCTTATGGAAGGTAAGCTCGTATAAACTTCGGAGAGGGCTCATTTGATTGGAAATTGAAAGTTCTAATTCACTTTTAAAGAGTCAAAAGATATTGGAGGGCAACTAGCCCTCCCCCTCCATGCCCTTTTTTCCTCAAACCCATCCGATAAGAACTATGAGATAGCCATTTTTTTAAATAGTTCAAAGATCATATAATGAAAACTCCGGAGTCGACACAATCCCCCAGGGCCCGGAGGCAGGCGTTGTAAGTAATGCTCTGGGGGCGTATATAGTTCTTATGGAAGGGTAGCTCGTATAAACTTCGAAGAGGGCTCATATGACTGGAAATTGAAAGTTCTCATTCACTTTTTAAGAGTCAAAAGAGATCGGAGGGCAACTAGCCTCTCCCTCCCCACGCCCTATTTTCCTCAAACCCATCCGATAAGAAATTTGAGAGATCCATTTTTTTCAAAATGGTTCAAAGATCATAAAACGAAAACTCCGGGGTCGAAACAATCCTTCAGGGCCCGGGGTAGGCGTTGTAAGTTATGCCTGGGGGGCATATATAACTTTTGTGGAAGGGATGCTCGTATAAAATTCAGAGAGGGTTCATTTGATTAGAAACTGAAAGTTCTAGTTCAGCTTTTAAGAGTCAAAAGAGATCAGACGGCAACTATCCTCCCCCACGCCCCTTTTCCCCCAAATGCATCCGATAAAAATTTTGAGATAGCCATTTTGTTAAAAAATAGTTCAAACGTCAGATAAAAACTCCGGTGTCGACACAACCACCCAGGGCCCGGGGGCAGGCGTTGCAAGTTATGCCCTGGGGGCATATATGGTTCTTATGGAAAGGATGCTTGCATAAACTTCAGAGAGGGCTGATTTGAATGGAAATTGAAAGTTCTAGTTCAATTTTTAAGAGTCAAAAGAGATCAGAGGGCCCCTAGCCCCCCCCGCTTCCTTTTTTCCCCAAACCCATCCGATACAAATTTTTATATAGCCATTTTTTTTAAATAGTTCAAAGGTCAGATAACAAAAACTCCGGTATCGACACAACCCCTCAGGGCCCGGGGGCAGGCAAAGTAAACTATGCCCCGGGGACGTATATGGTTCTTATGAAAGGAATGCTCGTATAAACTTCAGAGAGGGCTCATTTGAATGGAGATGAAAAGTTCTAGTTAATTTTCTAAGAGTAAAAAAATCGGAGGGCAACTAGCTTCTCCTGCCCTCCACGCCTTTGGGTTTATCGGATGGATAAACCTATCCGATAAAAATTTGAGGTAACCATTTTGTTAAAAATAGTTCAAACATCAGATAATAAAAACTCTGAGGTTGACACAAACCTTTTTTTCACTTTGATACTAGTTTTGATACTTTGATGGACATTTGATTTTTTTTGTAAAAAGTTTGATTTTAAAATAAGGAATTTTTTAAAACTTGAAACTTTTTGCAATCAAACCGAACAAAAAATAATTAAAAAATAAAACTTTCAGAAAAATAAGATTTCCAAAGAAAAGTAAAGGCCATTTTAAACTTAAGCTCAGCAGATACAAATACCTGTTAAAATTCAAACTCAAAGCGACCAGAAATTACTATTAAAGAATAGATGAAACCCAAAACGAACAGAAATTAAATAAACAATCATAGCAAAAACCATACAACAAGCAATAATATAAATGAATAAATAGATCTTAAAGCGAGTAATGTTTAAAACGAAGATATATTAAATAAACAATCAATGCAGACAAACATACAATAGATATTTATGTAAATGAATAAATAAATCTTAAAAACGAGTGAACCTTAAATTTAATATGCAAATCAAGCTTGAAACGAACAAAAATCACTACAAACAAGAGTTTAGGTATCGTCTCCTTCTCTCACTGTAAAAGTCTAAAACCTACTGCGTCATTGGCGCTTTACTGAAAACTATATGCGCTTTGAACAGTCTTGGAAAGTACAAACAACATCAAATTGAATATTTGATATATAATGATATTAATTGTTGAAAGATCCAGCAGTTCAAGAATTTATTTCACTGAAATTTTATTTTATTTTCAATGCTGTAAGAACTGGAAAAAAACTATTTGTAATATAATTCGTTTTTCAGTGAAGCACCAATGACGCAGTAGGCTTTTGGTTTTTATTCACAATTAAGGAAGGGGGATTCGTCTTGAACAACTTTAAAAAGAACTAATAAATTAAGCTGAATATTTTATGTATAATGACATTAATTCCTGAAAACTCATCAGTTCAAAATGTTACTATAATTTTAATGTTTATTTTCAATATTAAGTACAAAAGAAAATATTTGTAATAAAATTGGTTTTCAGTAAAGCGCCAATGACGCAGTAGGTTTTAGACTTTTACGGTGAGAGAAGGAGGCGATATCTAAACTCTTATTTGTAGTGATTTTTGTTCGTTTCAAGCTTGATTTGCATATTCAATTTAAGTTTCACTCGTTTTAAGATTTATTTATTCATTTACACTAGTATCTATTGTATGTTTGTTTGCATTGATTGTTTATTTAATTTCTGTTCGTTTTAAGTTTCATTTACACTTCAATAGCAGATTTTTTTTTTTCGTCTTAAAGCTTGATTTTCATATTCAATCTAAGCATTACTCGCTTTAACATCAATTTATTCATTTATATTATTACTTGTATGTTTTTGCTAAGGTTTTTTTATTTAATTTCTGTTCGTTTTGGGTTTCATTTATTCTTTAATAGTAATGTCTGGTCGTTTTGAGTTTGAATTTTAACAGGTATTTATATCTGCTGAGCTTAAGTTTAAAATAGCCTTTACTTTTCTTTGAAAAACTTATTTTCAGAAAGTTTGTTTAATCAATATCAAATAACAAAGCCATTGGGGTTGAAAAAATCCCCAGAGATTAAGGGCAAGGGTTGTAGTGAGGTTTTGTAGTGAATTTTGCTTGTAGTAAAACTGTATTTGTCTTGACCAATCTTGAAAAGAACTAACAAATTAAACTGAATATTTGATGCATAATGATATTAATTGCTAAAAGCTCATCAGTTCAAATTTTACTGTAATTTTATTATTTATTTTCAATATTAAGTACAAAAGAAAACATTTGTAATATAATTCGTTCTCAATAAAGCGCCAATGACGCAGTAGGTTTTAGGCTTCTGCAGTGAGACGATACCCAAACTCTTGTTTGTAGTTATTTTTATTCGTTTCAAACTTGATTTGCATATTCAATATAAGTTTCACTCGTTTTAAGATTTATTTATTCATTTACATTAATATATATTGAATGTTTGTTCGCATTGATTGTTTATTTAATTTCTGTTCGTTTTAAGTTTCATTTATACTTTAATAGCAAAATATTTGTTTTCGTTTTAAGCTTGATTTTCATATTCAATCTAAGCATTACTCGCTTTAAGATCTATCTATTCATTTATATTATTACTTGTTGTATGTTTTTTGCTATGATTGTTTATTTAATTTCTGTTCGTTTTGGGTTCATTTATTCTTTAATAGTAATGTCTGGTCGTTTTGAGTTTGAATTTTAACAGGTATTTGTATCTGCTGAGCTTAAGTTTAAAATGACCTTTACTTTTCTTTGAAAAACTTATTTTTCAGAAAGTTTGTTTAATCAATATCAAATAACAAAGCCTTTGGGGTTGAAACAATCCCCAGAGATTAAGGGCAAGGGTTGTAAGGTACGACCAGGGGGTATTTAAGGTTTTTACTTAAGGAATGGTTGTTTAACTTTAAAAGAGCCTCAGTCTTTCTCCCTGAAAAAGACTATGTCAATATAAAACGAACAGAAATTAATTAAAAAACTTTTTCAACAAAATAAGTTTTTTAAAAAAAGTAAAGAACTCCGTTAAACCAAAATGAACAAAAATAGAATCAAATAATCTACCAAGAATACAACTACCACAAATCAGTATCAATAAATAAATGAAACCCAAAACAAACAATAATTAAAATAAATAAGAGTCAAACTCTAAACAAGCAGAAATTAATATAAGTAGGGTTCTAAACCCCAAGCTTTCTAAAAGCCAGAATATAATTTGTGCTTTGCTGAAAAAAAAAACTCTTTTAAATGTTTTCACTTTTCTAACTTCAAGAAATAAAAATCAATTAAGATTCTAAGAATTAATTATCAGCATATGTATATTAAACTGACAATGCAGATTTTTTTCAGTAAATTCATTGGAATTTTTTTTCAGTAAAGTACAAACTATATTCTGGCTTTTAGAAAGCTTGGGGTCCAGAGCCTTACTCATATTAATTTCTGCTCGTTTTGAGCTTCTAAAGCGATCTTGTTAAAACTTTGAGGGAATATTGGATGGGGAAGCGGTCCACTAGATTAGTCCAATTAGCTCAAAACTTTTGCAGACCATTTTCTGGGCCAAGAAAATCAGACATTCTGTTGGGAGTGGGGGGAGGGAGGGTCTTGAAATGGGACAACAAATTTTTTGTTCCTAATTGATTATATTTCGTGCGAATTTTTACGGATCCTTCACAAGGCCAAGATCCTCAGTGTTTCTTAAGAGAGCACTCTGGAAACTACACGGGTAGACACGGGATGGGTGCTAATCAAGATTTTGTCCCAGGTGCAAAAGAGGCCAGAACCGCCCTCTGGAAACGACACGGGTAAGTCAAAAGACGCAATGTGCACCTGATTTTTCGAATTATTTCGAATGTCTTCGGAATAGCTTACGGCACCGGATTGAATATTGGACTAGGGGGGGGGGGGGTGGGTAGATTTAAAATTTTTATTTGAGGGTGGGGACTTTGACTTGGAAGCTTGTCAAGGAAAATAAATTTTGGAAGAAAATATGATTATTTTGATTCTTCGTAAAAAATATTGGACGTTTTAAAATGCCTGATCTGCTTTAAAATTTCAGGCTATAAAGACACCTTAATTAAAATTCAGAGCTAAGGGACCCTCAATCGGGATACAAATCCGGTTGCATTGATTCTTGACATACTATTTTTATTTTTCAAAAAACAAACATCTCTTCAATACATGAGCTCAAAATATATTAATTTATTGTTTATTTAAACAAAGAAGCATCAACAAAAATACAATACGACAAGAATCTTATAATAAAAGGATTGATCGATATTCGCCTACATTCAAGGTTTTAACAGGATGGGAGTTAGGATGGCTTCTGGCCTATTAGAAGGTAAAAACTATACAGATTTTTAATATACTTGACTAATCATCTCCTTCCCCATCCACCCAAAATTCGATGGTATAAGACCCAAAACGAACAGAAAATTGTAATGAATATTCAAGACAAACTTAAAATGGACAGAAATTATCACAAACAGGAAGAAAGTTAACACCCCCTAAGTCTTTTAAAAGACAGTCATTTTCACTGTACTAAAATTTTTTTTTTATTATTTCAAACAGTGTGTCTTTATTTGTCATACCATAAAAAAAAAAAAAAAAAAAAAAAAAAAAAAAAAAAAAAAAAAAAAAAAAAAAAAAAAAAAAAAAAAAAAAAAAAAAAAACAAGGCTAATCAAGGCTTACAAACTAGAATGGTGCTACCTGTTCCATTCTCTCTCTATCAAAATCTTTCAACGGCTTGAATTTCATTTGCATTTCATTGAAAATGATATGTATTTTTAACGGTAAGGTTTTGGTTTGTCAAAAACATCAATAGCAACAACAAAGAAAGAAAGAAAAATCACCATGATAGTCAAGATTACTGAAAGGACCTAATGAAAGTAAACTGATTATTTAATATATAATTATATTCATTCCAAGAAGTCTCAGCAATCGCTGACATAGGTTAAATTTAGGTTTTTTACTTTTCTTTGAATATTTATTCTTTGGACAAAGTTTACACAAAACAATTGTTTTCCTTGTTTCAAATATTTTAGACTCAAAAGCTAAGAAAAAAAAACATAAAAAACAACACAAAAAACGGAGGCATAAAACTTATTTAGCATTCAAGTTCTAATGTTCCAGTACAATATTCAAATCTTAATTTATCGTTCAAGTTACTTCGCTTTAAATTAAATCATTGCTACGCTCATGGCAGCCAAATAGAAATTCTGATGCAAGATCGTCAAAGATTTGAGACAAGATTCCTGATCCTCGATGCCCTAGTCTGAAAACTGCAGAGACTTACCATTAATACTTAATGGTAACATAGTTTCTTAGGTTAATTGATGGTCTAGATCCTTGATTCCCAACGCGGGGTGCAGGCCCCACTGGTGGAACATGGCAATATTTTGGTGGGTCATGGCTAAGACATGCGTCCTTTGGCTAACTATACTTTAGAGCCTTAATTTTTGAAAAAAAACCTTTTCCTTGTGAATAACGTCACATTCATATGCATATAAATAGCAAAAAAGATACATGATAGCATTGCAATAACGTCATGCATTGCATAAAATGGGCTTTATGCAGACAATGTTTTTCATTAGCAAAAAATATGCCAAGAGGACGACCTGAAAAAAAGATACCAAGTTAATGGCCTTTTAAGCTTCCTTCAGATGGATACTCGTAAAATTTTAAATAACAAAATTTAAATATCAAGGGGGGGGGGGGGGTACCAGAAGATTTCTAAATAGCCAGGGTGGGGCATGGCCCGAAATTGGTTGGGAACCACTGATCTAGATTCAAGTTACTTCGATAATGTCTTCTCTGGTATTTATCATACCAGAAATTCACAGTTACTGGACACAATACTGACAATCAGAAATATGGCTGTAATCAATGTAAGTATGCATGACGACCTATCAATGATAAAGAAATTTCACTGTTTAAACCTTTATTTTCATAGGGTCTGACAGCTATGAAAAGGTGATAGTCCAAAAACAAATTATACGACAATCACAATCTCAGCCAAACCAATTTTTTGACACTTTTTCAACCAACAAACGTTCTTGAGGAGAGAACCCTAGGATACTCTGGACGGCTTTTAAGTGGTTTTTTGTGGTTTTCATGGTCTGTCAGAAGGTAAAAAACGGCAGAACGCAAGAATTTAAGCATCGTTTCAGGATCAGATGTTTCTTTTGCGCTTATTGATGTCCCTTGTCCATCCTGAAAAAGACAACATTTTTTTAGTGACTTCCTAGCAGTTTCTGTTTCAGAGATTCACAAACACATTTCAATCCATGGATAGCAGTAGGAAGGGGGAGGGGCAACGGCCTTTCTATAAAAAAAGAATACGTTAAAAAAGTGTAAAGTAGGAGCACAAGAAATTTTCCTATTTTAATCTCGGTAAAAAAAAACTTCCGGTAGCACTTGCACCCTGGAAAATTACTGGTGGCGCTCGTGTTTATATCCGTTACCATAAAAATTATTCATCTACGCTTACCTTAAAATCCATGCTAAAAAAAACTAACACACAATGATATGTATCCATCGTGCATTATCTGTCCCTATTGACAAGAGGAACCCTGCTCGTGCAGCCTATAAGCAACGTCACGTTGGATCTTTCATGACCTTTCTAAGCAAGAACTGTTACTACTAAGTACGTCCTGGGTCCCTTGAGGAAACTACTCCTGGTAAAAACCACAACATCTCACAGCATTTTGAGTAATAAATTGTTCTTCTCTGTTTTATTTGTTTGAGTTGGGTTTTATGGGAATCATTTAACCTCCTTCTGTGCTATGTCATTGTGGGTAGCAACCCCTTTGCAATACAATATTTACAGGTATGGACACAATGAATCAAAGGTAATAAGCATGTGATTGGTTGTGTAGGGTGTCCAAACTTGTTGACAGGAGTACATCATCAAATCCGAAAAATCCTAGAGTGATCTTGATGAGCCCAGGGTTACACACAGCTTCTATTCATCTAAATTCCCAGATACTTTCTATTGTCCGGTTGCGAGTCGGCTTATGCACTTGGCGTCGACTTGAGAACAAATTATTGGTCTCTTGCCTGCACTGGTAGGACCCTTGGTTTCCTTGTGGCCCTAACATTCCAAGTGACCTAAGTAACATGAAAAATGTGAAGCAGAACGGAAACAGAAAAAAAAAACAAGAAAATGAAGACCAAATGAAATCTAAAGAAGATATATATTTTCAACATAATATTTGGTTGTTTTATTCTTTCAATATTAACTATTTTACCTTTATTTTTTTTTAATTATGTCTAGTTTTTATCTCTGTTTTCTTATTTTTATCAATTAGGTCCTATATTTTCATGCTGCTTCTGATTCTGTGGGTTTTGGATCTCATCCGCCGTGAAGAAGCCTTGTTTGATACAAATAAACATTCGTGTTATTTTTCTATTTTCTTGTCTTTTTCACTCGCTTTTTGCTTTTTCTTTTTTGATATTATGCAGACATTTCAATTGGAAAAAGGAAGCGTCCCGCTTGAGGGTCAGTGAGGCTAGTTAATGGGATGAAGAAGGTATACGTTTATTATAAGTGAATGCGAAATGTAATCTTTTTCTTAAAATAAACACAGGAAGACCGAAGTGGCTACCAATTTAATTGACCAGAAAAGTTTAGCAGATTGAACATGAGGTTGCCTGAGCTGAAATCAAAACCATACACAATAGGCTAGTCAGAAAGAGGCAAAAATACATAGAATGGAAGATGATGAAGAAAGAGTGAATACAAGCATTTGTAAACATATTACCGAAGAAAAAAAACAATTCAAATTACATTTGCAGCAAGCTACAACCTAGTAAAGGACGTAGGCCACTCTAGCCCATAGTAACCGAAAACTTCAAAACGCCTTTAAAAACTGCCAACTGAGGAAGAATCACCGGGTGAAGTTGATTTAGGAACGGTAACTACAATTTCGGTTAATCTGAATGGTAAAAGTTTGTTGCAACAACAAATTTACGGGAATTTCGATTAATACTCTGAAACACACCCCCCCCCCCGAAAGCGACGTATGATCGACATGAAAACTACGCCATTGGAATCACCATAGCATAAAACCCGTTTACGAGAACTACACTTCCCATCAAAGGCAACGCTGTAGCGTTGCCTATAGTAAAGGCCATACGGCTCCAATGTTTTATTATTATTAATTAAAAAAAACTTTCCGAAAGATAAGTTTTTCAAAGAAAAGTAAGGGCCATTTTAAACTTAAGCTCAGGAGATACAAATACCTGTTAAAATTCCAATTCAAAACGACCAGAAATTACTATTAAAGAATAAATGAAACCCAAAACGAACAGAAATTAAATAAACAATCATAGCAAAAAACATACAACAAGTAATAATATAAATGAATAAATAGATCTTAAAGCGAGTAATGCTTAGATTGAATATGAAAATCAAGCTTAAAACGAAAACGAATATTTTGCTATTAAAGTATAAATGAAACTTAAAACGAACAGAAATTAAATAAACAATCAATGCGAACAAACATACAATATATATTAATGTAAATGACTAAATAAATCTTAAAACGAGTGAAACTTAAATTGAACATGCAAATCAAGTTTGAAACGAATAAAAATAACTACAAACAAGAGTTTGGGTATCGTCTCACTGCAGAAGTCTAAAACCTACTGCGTCATTGGCGCTTTACTGAAAACAATTCTTTGAAATATTTTCACTTTTGTAACTTTAAGAGGTCAAAAATTAATGAAGATTTTAGGGAATAAATATCAGCATATGTATATTAAATTGACAATGCACATTTTTTTTCAGTAAACTCATTTGAATTTTTTTTCAGTAAAGTACAAATTATATTCTGGCTTTTAGAAAGCAAAGGGGTTTTGAACCCTACTCACATTAATTTATGCTCGTTTTGAGTTTGACTCTAATATTTATTTTAATTTTTGTTCGTTTTGGGTTTCATTTATTTATTGATACTGATTTGGGGTAGTTGTATGCTTGGTAGATTATATGATAGTCCGGACGCCAGGTGTTGAAAATGTGAACCATACCACGACGGAATGGGGCTGCTACGAGAATTAGCCTACCCTCCACCCCCTAAATTGACCATGCGGATTCAAGAATACCAATGGCACTTGCTTGCGAGTGGTGGAACACTCCGAAACTTGACATTTTATTATATTTTGGTGTTTCATGCAGGAAAATGCATGTTCCACAAATGAGGTGCAGTTCTCCGCTCAAACAGAAATGCCTAGAAGCCATGGAATGTTTTCATAACAAACTAACACGATTAGTTACAAAAAATGGCAGAGTTAAAAAACAATGGCAAAACTATATGAGTCTTGAACAGTCTTGGAAAGTATAAACAAAATCAAATTGAATATTAGCTATATAATGATATTAATTGTTGAAAGATCCATCAGTTCAAGATTTTTTTTCACTGTAATTTTTATTTTCATTTTCAATGCAGTAAGAACTCGGAAATAATAAATTTGTAATATACGAGTAATTCGTTTCCAGTGAAGCACCAATGACGCAGAAGGCTTTAGGTTTTTACAGTTAAAGAAGGGGGCAGTATCCAAATTTTGCTTGTAGTGAAACTATATTTGTCTTGACCAATCTTGAAAAGAACTAACAAATTAAACTGAATATTTGATGCATAATGATATTAATTGCTAAAAGCTCATCAGTTCAAAATTTTACTGCAATTTTATTATTTATTTTCAATATCAAGTAAAAAAGAAAAGTTTTGTAATAGAATTCGTTTTCAGTAAAGCGCCAATGACGCAGTAGGTTTCAGGCTTCTGCAGTGAGACGATACCCAAACTCTTGTTTGTATTTATTTTATTCGTTTCAAACTTGATTTGCATATTCAATTTAAGTTTCACTCGTTTTAAGATTTATTTATTCATTTACATTAATATATATTGTATGTTTGTTCGCATTGATTGTTTATTTAATTTCTGTTCGTTTTAAGTTTCATTTATACTTTAATAGCGAAATATTTGTTTTCGTTTTAAGCTTGATTTTCATATTCAATCTAAGCATTACTCGCTTTAAGATCTATTTATTCATTTATATTATTACTTGTTGTATGTTTTTTGCTATGATTGTTTATTTAATTTCTGTTCGTTTTGGGTTTCATTTATTCTTTAATAGTAATTTCTGGTCGTTTTGAGTTTGAATTTTAACAGGTATTTGTATCTCCTGAGCTTAAGTTTAAAATGGCCTTTACTTTTCTTTGAAAAACTTATTTTTTCGGAAAGTTTTATTTTAATTAATTTTTGTTCGTTTTTGATTGCAAAAAGTTTCAAGTTTTTATGGCATGGAGAGAGGGTGCTTACTGACCGATTATTCTTGACTTTAAAAAACGGATCTAGAACTTTCAATTTAAATCAAATGAGGCTTTTTTCAAAGTCTATACGATTACCTCTTTGATAAAAACCTTATATATGAACAATAAACAGCTGGCATAACTTGTGGACAGCGATTGACAACAATGAATGGATTGAAAATATAGTTCCAATAAGGGGGGTTTAGACCATTTCACTTGCTGACACAAAGGGATCACGACTGTTTGGAATTGACATTAATAGGAATTTGTGTGCCAAAGCAATTTTGCATCTATCACAGAGTATGTATTTTAAACTTATAATTGGATAATTATAGTAGATTTTCTATGTGTTCTTCCCATACAAAACCCCTTCCCATAAGTTATAAACCCCCCTTAATAAGTTATGCCCCAGGAAATAACTTACAACGCCTACCCCTGGGCCCTGGTGGGCTGTGTCGACACCGGAGTTTTTTGTTATCAGAACTTTGAACTATTTTAACAAAATGTATATCTCAAAATTTTTATCTGATGCATTTAGGGCGTGGAGGAGGGAGAGGGTTGCCTTCAATCTCTTTTGACTCTTAAAAAGTGAACAAGAACTTTCAATTTTCAATCAAATGAGCCCTCTCTAAAGTTTAAACGAGCGTCCCTTCCATAAGAAGTAATATGAAGGATTCGGAGAGTCCTTAAATTACAACCCTTGCCCTGAGGGCTTTGGGGGAGTTGTAATCCTCAAAGACCTAATTTCCAAAACTTAAAACTACGTTTAAAAAAATGGCTGTCTTAAAATTTTGATTGGATGTGTTTGGGGAAAAGGTGGGCGTGAGAGGGGGGTTAGTTGCCATCAAATCACTTTCGACTGTTACAAAGAGCACTGTCCCTCGGAATTTCCAATCGAATGAGCCTTTTTTGAAGTTTCTACGACACTGCCTTCTATAAAAACCTTATATGCCCCCAGGGAATAACTTAACACTCTTGCCCTGAGGGTTGTGGGGGAGTGTCCTCCTCAAAAACATATTTTCTATCTGGAAATCAACTACACTGAACAAAATGGCTATCTCAAAAGTTTGATTGGATGTGTTTGGGGAAATGATGGGCGTGGGGGGGGCTAGTTGCCCTCCAATCAATTTCGACTATTAAAAAGGGCACTAGCCCTTTAATTTCCAATCGATTGAGCCTGTTTTGAAGTTTCTACAACAACGCCTTCTATAAAAACCTTATATGCCCCCAGGGCATAACTTAAAACCCTTGCCCTGAGGGTTGTGGGGGAGTGTCCTCCTCAAAAATATATTTTCAATCTGGAAATCAACTACGCTGAACAAAAATGGCTGTCTCAAAACTTTGATTGATGTGTTTGGGGTAATGATGGGCGTAGGGGGGGGGGGGGGCTAGTAGCCTCCAATCACTTTTGACTATTAAAAAAGGGCACTATCCCTTCGAATTTCCAATCGAATGAGCCTTTTTTGAAGTTTCTATGACAACGCCTTCTATAAAAACCTTGTATGCCCCCAGGGCATAACTTAAAACCCTTGCCCTGAGGGTTGTGGGGGATTGTCCTCATCAAAAACATGCTTTCTATCTGAAAATCAACTACGCTGAACAAAATGGCTATCTCAAAATTTTGATTGGATGTGTCTGGGGGAATGATGGGCGTGGGGGGGGCTATCTGCCCTCCAATCACTTTCGACTATTAAAAAGGGCACTATCCCTTTGAATTTCCAATCGAATGAGCCTTTTTTGAAGTTTCTACGACAACGCCTTCTATAAAAACCTTACATGCCCCCAGGGCATATCTTAAAACCCTTGCCCTGAAGGTTCTGGGGGAGTGTCCTCCTCAAAAACATATTTTATATCTGGAAATCAACTATGCTGAACAAAATGGCTATCTGAAAATTTTGATTGGATGTGTTTGGGGAAATGATGGCCGTGGGGGGGTGCTAGTTGCACTCCAATCACTTTTGACCATTAAAAAGGTCACTAGCCCTTTAATTTCCAATCGAATGAGCCTGTTTTGAAGTTTCTACAACAATGCCTTCTATAAAAACCTTATATGCCCCCAGGGCATAACTTAAAACCCTTGCCCTGAGGGTTGTGGGGGAGTGTCCTCCTCAAAAGTATATTTTCTATCTGGAAATCAACTATGCTGAACAAAATGGCTATCTGAAAATTTTGATTGGATGTGTTTGGGGAAATGATGGGCGTGTGGGGAGGAAGGGGCTAGTTACACTCCAATCACTTTCGACTATTAAAAAGGGCACAAGCCCTTTAATTTCCAATCGAATGAGCATGTTTTGAAGTTTCTGGGACAACGCCTTCTATAAAAACCTTATATGCCCCCAGGGCATAACTTAAAACCCTTGCCCTGAGGGTTGTGGGGGAGTGCCCTCCTCAAAAATATATTTTCTATTTGGAAATCAACTATGCTGAACAAAATGGCTATCTCAAAATTTTGGTTGGATGTGTTCGGGGGAATAATGCGCATGGGGGGGGGGGCTAGTTGCCCTCCAATCATTTTCGAATATTAAAAAGGGCACTAACCCTTTAATTTCCAATTGAATGAGCCTGTTTCGAAGTTTCTACGACAACACCGTCTATAAAAACCTTATATGCCCCCAGGGCATAACTTAAAACCCTTGCCCTGAGGGTTGTGGGGGAGTGCCCTCCTCAAAAATATATTTTCTATCTGGAAATCAACTATGCTGAACAAAATGGCTATCTGAAAATTTTGATTGGATGTGTTTGGGGAAATGATGGGTGTGGGGGGAGGGAGGCTAGTTACACTCCAATCACTTTCGACTATTAAAAAGGGCACTTGCTATTTAATTTCCAATCGAATGAGCCTGTTTTGACGTTTCTACGACAACACCTTCTATGAAAACCTTGTATGCCCCCAGGGCATAACTTAAAACCCTTGCCCTGAGGGTTGTGGGGGAGTGCCCTCCTCAAAAATATATTTTCTATCTGGAAATCAACTATGCTGAACAAAATGGCTATCTGAAAATTTTGATTGGATGTGTTTGGGGAAATGATGGGTGTGGTGGGGGGGGGGGGGCTAGTTACACTCCAATCACTTTCGACTATTAAAAAAGGCACTAGCTCTTTAATTTCCAATCGAATGAGACTGTTTTGAAGTTTCTACGACAACGCCTTCTATAAAAACCTTATATGCCCCCAGGGCATAACTTAAAACCCTTGCCCTGAGGGTTGTGGGGGAGTGTCCTCCTCAAAAGTATATTTTCTATCTGGAAATCAACTATGCTTAACAAAATGGCTATCTCAAAATTTTGATTGGATGTTTTTGGGGGAATGGTGGGCGTGGGGGGGATAGTTGCCCTCCAATCATTTTCGACTATTAAAAAGGGCACTAGAACTCTCGATTTTCAATCGAATGATTCCCCTTTGAAGTTTCTACGACAACCCCTTCCATATGAAATGCCTCTGGGAATAAAAAAATAATAAATAATAAAACATTGGAGCCGTATGGCCTTTAATATTTGGAGGATGACTAGCCCCCCCCCCCCCCCCCGCCTCCTCCACGCCCTAAATGCATCAGGTAAAAATTTTGAGATAGACATTACATTTTGTTAAAATAGTTCATAGTTCTGATAACAAAAAACTCCGGTGTCGACACAACCCACCAGGGCCCGGAGGTAGGCCTTGTAAGTTATGCCCTGGGGCATAACTTATTAAAGGGGGTTTTTAACTTATGGGAAGGGGTTTTGTATGGGAAGAACACATAGGAAATCTATTATAATTATCCAATTATAAGGTTAAAATACATACTCTGAGATAGATGTAAAATTGCTTTGGCACACAAAATCCTATTAAGGTCAATTCCAAACAGTCGTGATCCCTTTGTGTCAGCAAGTGAAATGGTCTAAACCCCCTTGTTGGAGCTATTTTTTCAATCCATTCATTGTTGTCAATCGCTGTCCACAAGTTATGCAAGCTGTCCATTGTTCATATATAAGGTTTTCATCAAAGAGGTAATCGTATAGACTTTGAAAAAAGCCTCATTCGATTTAAATTGAAAGTTCTAGATCCGTTTTTTAAAGTCAAGAATAATCGGACAGTAAGCACCCCCCCCCCCCATGCCATAAAAACTTGAAACTTTTTGCGATCAAAAACGAACAAAAATTTATTAAAAAAAACTGTCCGAAAAATAAGTTTTTCAAAGAAAAGTAAAGGCCATTTTAAACTTAAGCTCAGGAGATACAAATACCTGTTAAAATTCAAACTCAAAACGACCAGAAATTACTATTAAAGAATAAATGAAACCCAAAACGAACAGAAATTAAATAAACAATCATAGCAAAAAACATACAACAAGTAATAATATAAATGAATAAATAGATCTTAAAGCGAGTAATGCTTAGATTGAATATGAAAATCAAGCTTAAAACGAAAACAAATATTTTGCTATTAAAGTATAAATGAAACTTAAAACGAACAGAAATTAAATAACAATCAATGCGAACAAACATACAATATATATTAATGTAAATGAATAAATAAATCTTAAAACGAGTGAAAACTTAAATTGAATATGCAAATCAAGTTTGAATCGAATAAAAATAACTACAAACAAGAGTTCGGGTATCGCCTCACTGCAGAAGCCTAAAACCTACTGTGTCATTGGCGCTTTACTGAAAACGAATTATATTACAAATGTTTTCTTTTATACTTAATATTGAAAATAAATATTAATATTACAGTAAACTTTTGAACTGATGAGCTTTTAGCAATTAATATCATTATGCATCAAATATTCAGTTTAACTTATTAGTTCTTTTCAAGATTAGTCAAGACAAATATAGTTTCACTACAAACAAAATTTGGCTACTGCCCCCTTCTTTAACTGTAAAAACCTAAAGCCTTCTGCGTCATTGGTGCTTCATTGAAAACGAATTACTCGTATATTACAAATTTATTATTTTCCAGTTCTTACAGCATTGAAAATGAAAATAAAATTACAGTGAAAAAAAATCTTGAACTGATGGATCTTTCAACAATTAATATCATTATATATCTAATATTCAATTTGATTTTGTTTATACTTTCCAAGACTGTTCAAGACTCATATAGTTTTGCCATTTTTTTTTAACTCTGCCATTTTTTCTAACTAATCGTGTTGGTTTGTTATGAAAACATTCTATGGCTTCTACGCATTTCTATTTGAGCGGAAAACTGCACCTCAAACTTTGTGGAACATGCATTTTCTTGCATGAAACACCAAAATATAATAAAATGTCAAGTTTCGGAGTGTTCCACTACTCGCAAGCAAGTGCCATTGGTATTTTTAAATCCGCATGGTCAATTTAGGGGGTGGAGGGTAGGCTAATTCTCGTAGCAGCCCCATTCCGTCGTGGTATGATTCACACTTTCAACACCTGGCGTCCGGACTAACATATAATCTACCAAGCATACAACTATCCCAAATCAGTATCAATAAATAAATGAAACCCAAAACGAACAAATATTAAAATAAATATTAGAGTCAAACTCAAAACGAGCATAAATTAATATGAGTAGGGTTCAAAACCCCTATGCTTTCTAAAAGTCAGAATATAATTTGTACTTTACTGAAAAAAAATTCAAATGAGTTTACTGAAAAAAAATATGCATTGTCAATTTAATATACATATGCTGATATTTATTCCCTAAAATCTTAATTAATGAAAGAATTGTTTTCAGTAAAGCGCCAATGACGTAGTAGGTTTTAGGCTTCTGCAGTGAGGCGATACCCAAACTCTTGTTTGTAGTTATGTTTATTCGATTCAAACTTGATTTGCATATTCAATTTAAGTTTCACTCGTTTTAAGATTTATTTATTCATTTACATTAATATATATTGTATGTTTGTTCGCATTGATTGTTATTTAATTTCTGTTCGTTTTAAATTTCATTTATACTTTAATAGCAAAATATTTGTTTTCGTTTTAAGCTTGATTTTCATATTCAATTTAAGCATTACTCGCTTTAGGATCTATTTATTCATTTATATTATTACTTGTTGTATGTTTTTTGCTATGATTGTTTATTTAATTTCTGTTCGTTTTGGGTTTCATTTATTCTTTAATAGTAACTTCTGGTCGTTTTGAGTTTGAATTTTAACAGGTATTTGTATCTCCTGAGCTTAAGTTTAAAATGGCCTTTACTTTTCTTTGAAAAACTTATTTTTCGGACAGTTTTTTTAAATTAATTTTGAGTTTCGAAGAAGATCACTTTTTCAAATGGGAAGCAAGGAATAGTCTTCCTTTTTTATTCTCCTTTGTGACTGAAACATCATAGAGAGATTTTCAGGGGCTCATTTGAAAGCTAATTTTTACAGCTACGTGGTTTTTATAACGAGCAAAACATAACATAAAAATAAAATGCAGTTTTGACAAAAACTACATTTTCATTTGCAAGAAGATAGTATACAACACTGGCAGAGGCGCCGATTAGGGGGGGGGGGGCACGCCCCCTCCCTACACTTTGAAAATTATCTTTCATTTATATTTCACAGCCATTTTCTATTTTAGTTGTGTGCTATATTAAACCAGCGAGACTAGCTAACTGGTCGTTTTTATTTGTCGCCCCTGTGCATCGTTTTGCACAGCTATTTAATAGCATTGTTAGTTTCTGATGATTTTGTTTTAAAATGTACCGTCTTTTCCGCTCTTGTACCACCCTAATTCTACCAATAGGAGACAATCTCGCTTTGAAATGTCTAAGAGCGCGTCTACGCTATTTTGTTACACAATCCTCGACCAGAAATATGATTTCTGAGTAGAGTTCATTCAAAACTAAACTTCAGCTGGTCATTATTTCTTTATTTTTTCTTGTGAGGACTTCATAAACAAAGTATGAGTAAAAAGCGACAACAAACTTTGGATTTTTTTGTTGTGAAAATGTGGAAGAAAAATGAAGAAACTGGCAATAGTGTGAGAACTCAAAGTGTCGGGTTAGTGGAGATAAATTCCCCCACCTGTGACAGTCCTTCGGAAACAAGCAGGACAATAACTAAATGAGGTCAACATGAAAGTTTGGTCTGCATCCCTGAACCCCTTGCGGGCTCCAGTAGCAGTCAAGAACCTCTCAGATACCTCTACGACGCGTCACGAAAACCCAGCTCAACCTATTCTTGAGAGATATCCGGCTTCCACTTCTAACGGAAGGAAATTCAGTTCAAACTGCTACAATACTTATGAATGGATTGAATACTCAAAAAACTTGAATTTCGTTTTTTGTTTTGCTTGCCGCCATTTTTCTATGGGGACGCTAAGGGCTGGAAAAATTGCTGGAAAAAGGGCTTTCATAGAGTCAGGATTTTGCAAGTGGAAAGGCAGTTTTGCTCTATTAAAGCAACATTATGGTTCTGAGAGACACAGGGGCATTGTATGCCAGCATGGACGGAATTTAAGACAAATAGTACTGATACTTCAAAATCTATAGCGAATGCCTAAATTCAATTCAGATCCCAAGAGGTTCAGGAAAATAAAGATCATGTGAAGTACATTTTTCGCGCTATTTGCTTTCTTGGCCGCCAGGGTCGTGCTTTGAGGGGTCATGACGAATCAGAAACATCGACAAACCGGGGTAATTTGGTCGAATTGATGGAGGAAATGTCTAAAGGCAACGAAAAGCTGAAGGCCCAGTAACAGCGCCGATATGATCACTATTGCAGTCATCAGTACCAAAATGACGCAGTTACACTGAAAGGAAATGCTTTGCGCCAAGACATTACTTCAGAAAAAAATCAGCTAATTACTTTGCTATTCTTGTCGACGAGAAAAAAGACGTTTCTAGAAAAGAACAATTAGCGATCCTACTCAGGTACATATCAAATGGAAAAGTAGTGGAGCGACCAATCGGCTACTATCACATGCACAAATAAGACGCCGAGAGCTTATCCACCTCGATTTGTGAAACTATAGAAAAGCTTGGTGCAGGTTTGATGCAGTGTATTGCCCAATATTATGACGGCGCATCCGTTATGAGTAGGGAATTTAACGAAGTTCAAGCAAAGTTTAGGGAGAAGGTACCTCATGCAGTTTATGTACACTGTCACGCCCACAGATTAAACTTGGCTTTGACTGATTGCCTAAAAAATATCAGTGAACTTTCAGAATTTTTCTCTGTGGCGCAAAGACTTTACGCATTTATATCACGCAGCAGCACTCGACACGGGCTATTTGTGGAATCCCAGCGTATTAGCGGACAAAAAGTCTTGGAGCTTGAGAGGACCGTCCAGATTCGCTGGTTTTACGCAGTTTGCTCTAATTTGAAGGTGAAGGCAAGATTTGATTGTATTGTTGCTGTGCTTGCCACAGTCTCTGATAGTTCCAACGACGAGGCAGAGCGTGAGGCAAAAGATCTACTGGACAAAATCAACTCTGCCTCTTTTGTCTCAACTTTGCAAATAATGGAAAAAGTATTAGTCATTGTAAATTGTTTATCAGAGCAACTTCAATCCGAAAGTTTGTTGATTTATAAGGCACTTGCACTGATTTCTGGGACATAGGAGACACCCCAAAAGCTTTGAAATCATAACGAATGGAACAACTTAAGCAAAAAAATCCGAATTCCTGGCTTTACACGATATCCAGGAATCGAAATCTCCACAATCTAAAACCAGTGCTAGAAGCAAATGAAGTCAAGAGATTTCCATTCGTCTAAGAGACTTTCTTTCAAACTCAACAACCGGTAAACGCAATACCAGTCAGCCACCTCAATCAGACTCCGGCAATTTTCTGTACTTTGAGGAAACAGACCATTTCACGAGTGAGATAGACCAGCGTTTCATGCAAAATATGCCTCTGCTCGACGCTTTGTCTGCCTTTGAACCCTTAAGTTCCGATTTTCTAGAACTTGCGAAAGTGGAAAGGGCTACGTATCATTATCAAGGGATTTTCGATGTTGATGACCATGCCATAGAATCCGACCTTTATCATGCAAAGCTACATCTGTCAAAAAGTGATATTTCAAAAATGGATCTTCTTCGAGCTATCGATCCGACCTCCCAGTTGCCTATTCAGCAGTGCTAAAACTCATGAAGCTAGTGGCTACTTTGTCTGTGCCCACTGCCAGCAATGAACGATTCTTTTCAGCATAGGGCTCGTGAAGGACTATCTGCGACCGACGATGGGAAACGACAGACTCAGTGATCTCATGATAATGGCCGTTGAGAAACAGGAGGTAAAGAAACTGGATTTGTATAGATTAGTCGACGATTTTGCCAAGCAGCAAAGTCACCGGTACCCCCTGTTTTAGATATGTTTGCTCAATGTATTTTTTTGGAATCTTCATTAAAAAAAACGAAAAAAAAATCCTTGCCCCCCCCCCACATTTTCGTGAATTGGTGCCACTGAACACTGGTATCCTTAGAAAAGCTAATACAACATTTACACTAGGAGGGATATAATCTCAAAGTAAGATTTAACCGTCGAGATAGGAGGAGGAAATGAAACAACTCAAACAAGATTGAATATTCTATAGTCTTGATGCTTTGAATATGTCCAAGGCATTACTGCTTGTGCTATCCAGAGAATAAATTACGTAGTAGGAATAAAGTGGCAAAAGTCATTATAGATTAGTACTAACAGTAAATAATGCAACTACTCCTGGCTGCGAATCAGTTTTAATGCTTTTCAGAAAGTGGCTGCAATGAAAAAGCACAGCAAACGACGTAAATTTCAAAAATTCAGCAAATACTCCTACAAAGCATTTTTTAACCTTTCTTTCAAGAAAAGGATTACTAAATTTAATATGCAACAGTTGCACTCTAAAATTAAGTAGTTGAAAATACTATTGAAAATACTATTGCGTACTTGAAAATACTATTGCGAATGCTAAATGCTATCTTTTTCAAGGCGCTCGATCACAAGTGCTTCAAGCTCTCTCTTTCAAACAGTTCTTGGTAGCGAACTGTAAGTAAGAAGCAACCCGGCTCAATAGTAACCGAAACTCTAAAAAACAGAATTTTGATACCAACAGATATATCAAAAGAATTGAATTTTTATGCTGATTTTAAATATAAGTTTTATTAAGTTTAGTTATACCCATCAAAGGTTACAAGCATGAGAACATTTGCCTGATTTTCGAAAAAAGGGGAAAAGACCCCCTAAAATTCAACGAATCTTAATGAAAATCGCAAAATCAGATTCAGCGTATCAGAGAACTCTACTGTAGAGGTTTCAAGCTCCTATATGCAAAAATGCGGACATTTGAACTATGGCCCGAAAGAAAGATTATGGATGTGCGTTTTTTTATTTTTTTTACCCAGGGGGCCTGGAACATCGGGTAAGGGTTCATTTTAACGGAAATTAAAAGTTCTAGCGCCCTTTTTAAGTGAAAAAAAAACTGGAGGGCAACTAGGCCCCCAAGCCACTTTCCCACGCCACTTTCCCCCAAAAATCGTCCGCTCAAAATTCTGAGATTGCTATTTTGTTCAGTATAGTTGAAAGGCCTAATAACTATTTCTTTGGAGAAAACACGACCCCCCACATCCCCTTGGAAAAGGCCGTTAAGTTATAAAATTGGCTCACTGTTTACCTATAGTATTAGTATAGCATTAATTAAAAAAAAAACTTTTCAACAAAATAAATTAAAAAAAAAGTTAAGAACTCCATTCAACCAAAATGAACAAAAATAGAAGCAAAGACACCAAGAATACAACTACCACAAATCAGTATCAATAAATAAAAGAAACCCAAAACAAACAGAAGTTAAAATAAATAAGAGTCAAACTCAAAACGAGCAGAAATTAATATGAGTAGGGTTCTAAACCCCAAGCTTTCTGAAAGCCAGATTATAATTTGTACTTTACTGAAAAACATTCAAACGAATTTACTGAAAGAAATCTGCATTGTCAGTTTAATATGCATATTCTGATATTTATTCCTTAAAATCTTAGCTGATTTCTGATTTCTTAAAGTTAGAAAAGTGAAAACATTTAAAAGAATTTTTTTTCAGTAAAGTACAAATTATTTTTGTACTTATTACGTCTAATTACCAGCAACCCTTACCCTGAGGGCTCTGAGGGGGGTTATCATCCTCAAAGATCTAATTTCCAGAACTTTCAACTACGTTGAACAAAATGGCTATCTTAAAATTTTGATTCGATGGGTTTGGGGAATGAGTGGGCGTCAGAGCGGGCAATCACTTTTTACTATTAGAAAGGGCACTAGACCTTTCAATTTTCAATCAAATGAGCCCTTTTTGAAGTTTCTACGACAACACTTTCCATAACAACTTTATATGCCCCAGCGCACAACTTGCAACCCTTACCCTGAGGGCTCTGAGGGGGGTTATCATCCTCAAAGATCTAATTTCCAGAACTTTCAACTACGTTGAACAAAATGGCTATCTTAAAATTTTCATTGGACGTGTTTGGTGAATGAGTTGGCGTGAGAGGGGGGTTAGTTGCCCTCCAATCACTTTCGACTATTGAAAAAGGCACTAGCCCTTTGAATTTCAAATCGAATGAGCCACCTGTGAAGTTTCTACGACATTGCTTTCTATAAAAACCTTATATTTCCTCAGGGCATAACTTACCACCCTTGCCCTGAGGGATGTGGGGGGAGGGCCATCCTCAAAGACATATTTTTCGGATCTTTCAACTACGTTGAACAAAATGGCTATCTAAAAATTTTGATTGGATGTGTTTGGGGAAATGGTGGGCGTGGAAGGGGTGTTAGTTGCCTTCCAATCACTTTCGGTTATTAAAAAGGGCACGAGCAAAACCAATTTCCAATCGAACGAGCCCTTTTCGACGTTTCTACGACAACTCATTCGATACGAAGTGCCCTGGTCTAAAACAGAGAAATAAATAATAGACTGTACTAACATCGTTCTTTACTTAGGCAGCGGTATTGCGCTGCCTATGATCATCAGAAAAAGCCGCAAAGTTTCGAAATTAATTTAAATAGGTCTATGAAATATATTGTCTTCACGGTAGATAGTTCTTATCTTTAAAAATATGTTAAATTTCAATTTTCACTTTGGAATAGATTATTTCTTCTTAGAGACAGTTCTTACTTCTGTCTTTACCGTAATGACACAGGGAACAAAAAAAAAAAAAAAAAAGATAGCATGGCGTGTTTGAATTGGACTTGAAACGTAAAGGAGTCGGTCCGAAAAATTCCCAGAAGAGCCCCAGTCCTCATAACTAGTGGATTTTTTAGGATATAATATCATGCACTTTATGTAATTCCACACTTTTTTGGCAAAAATAATTCCAGATTAGGGGGCTAAAATTGTCCTAAGAAGTGGGAAGAGTTGTCCAAAAAGTCATTCAATAATAGCTTTTCTAATTTTTTGCATCGCTTAACAGTGTACAGAGCAACGATATTATTAGGTTCATGTCTCAAGATCCTCGACAAAAAATTGGGGATGCTTCATGTTAGCCCCAAAATTTGCCCTGAAGCCCTTGCAACACTGAAAAGAAACAAAAAGTATCAATAGATTTTGGTGTTACAAAGGACGAAGAAGGTTTTTGTTTTTCATGCGAAGTATTTTTGCATGTAGAATAAAGCTGCACTTAAAAGGACACAGATTAGAGACAACGATAAACTGTCAAATAAAAATTTGTGGAACATTTTAAAGCCAACCCCTAGTTGCTTGTTAACAAAGAAACGACTTCGGGAAATGTGCAAAGAACAGAAAATATAGCATTCTCATCAACAAAAGAGAGCACTATCAACGATTAGATTTCCGAGTTTCTTTTTTCCCGGACCACTTTAGGCAAAGCCTAGGCTAAGGACTTAGTAAATGGAAGTGTACTTCACTGTCAAGCACGATCTTTGACTTCCTGATTTGCTTGACATGTGTATGAAGTAACTGTAGTTTGAGGCTTGGCGAGTGAATTATCAATATTATATTTTATAATACGCCTACAATAAATTTCATGAAACGAAGAATTTTTTTTATTGAATTAATAAACACAAAAACACCCTGTTTTGAGGACAAATTCTAAACTAATAAAGGAAGAACAATTTTAAATTTTTTTTTTTTTTTACATTTTTTTCTAATTCACATCGGAAAAAAATTCCAAACAAAATATACGTTAGTTACAATTACTTTTCTAGAACCTCCTAAGAGATTTTGAGTTACAGAGAAGCCATATCTATTTCGTCAGTTTAAAGTCAGACTTTTGAAAACCTCAGCCTATTTTCAACCACATATTATTTCATGTTAATGAATTAGTCGCATAACATAATGTTTAAGAGAGGTGGGAAGAAAATTTTGAGAATGTGCTTAACCGTGATAGAGTTACAGGAAAAGATATAGAAAAAAAAATGTAAAAGTTGACAACTTGGATGTGAAGGAGGATTTGTTTTGTAAGAAAGTATTAGCGACAGTACTAGAAGGATTAAAAAATAATAAGGCATCAGTACTGATATTGAAGTAAATGAGTTTCTTAGATATGGCGGCTTTGAGGTTAGAAATAAGTTACTGAGGATTATGAATATGATTTTTTGAAAAAGGGGAGGTCCCTAGCAATTTTAGGAAAACCCTAATTAAACCTCTGTATAAGAAAGTGATAAGAATGAGTGTGGTAATTATAGAGGCATTAGCCTGGTTTCTTTGGTTAGCAAATTACTTAGTATGATGATACTTTTTAGACTTAGAAATGTCGTAGACGAAGTTTTAAGAGAATAACAGTTCTGGTTTAGGAAGGGTAGAGGATGTGTCGACTAAATTCTCACTTTTAGGTTTATAATTGAGAAGTGCTTGAGTCATCAGACACATTTATTCCTCAATTTTATAGATTATGAGCAAACGTTTGACACAGCTGATAAGACAGTTTTAGTGAATAGTATACCATTCACTGAATGGTGAATGTTATAACCTTGAATGGTATACAAGACAAAACCATTAAAGTAATTAGTGGTATGTATGAGAATAAAACTGCTGCGGTTAAGTTAGGAAATGAGATTAGTCGCTGGTTTCGTATTAAATCAGGAGGTAAGTAAGACTATGTTCTATCCCTATTTATATGGATCATTCTGATACATTTTGTCTTTAGGAGCACAGAAAAGGCGATGGGAGAACACGGAATCAAATGCGGAAGTAAAACTAATCCTGATGATGATTTAAGCATCTTTGATGAAAGTGTGGGCAAAATGAATAAACTTTTAGAGAATTACTGAGTTCAGGGTGCTAGAATAGGTTTAAAAATTAAAATTAAGAAGAAAAAGTCACTAAGGCTAAAAATAAATGAAGATGAAAAGGTGATGTTGGGTAATGAAAAGATCGATCAAGTGAACAGCTTTACTTAACTTGGTAGTATTTTTAGTAAAGAAAAATCCAGTCCCAGTAAGTCAAGTGGACATTGTCCGTCACGCGTCGAGGCCGAAAGCCGAGACTGAGTCCGTTGATAGTGAATTAAAATTGAATTAAATTCAAGTAGTAGTGGGCATCAAGCCATGAGTAGTATGTTATCAATTAGCACATTGCCTACAAGCCTAAGGCATGAATATGTGAGCAGTTTCAACGGTACATGGCTTACCACGGGCAGGCATCTATTACTAGAGACGGTAAATGGCTTGCCACGGGCAGTAATCTATTACTACGGAGGCTACATGCCTTACCAGACGGGTTTCTGTGTCAATACCCATTTTCTGGACCACTATTAATTACTATCAACTGTACAAGGAATGTACTGAGAAGTGTAATAGATTTGACGCCTACAAGAGACCTTGGTATAACGTGTTCAAAAGTTTAATGCGCTTTTTTGTAAAAATACTACTTTTGGCCGGAGGGGAAAATAATCATGTTTTTTCGTACTTGTCAAACAGATTAATAATCTGTAGCTTATAAGCATCAGGGTTTTCGTCAGTTTCGTTTACATTATTAGCGGTATCATAGCTAACTCTATTTGCGAATAGGTATTCTATTTGCGTAACTCTGCTCTGAACATGCTTAATTGGTGATTGAATAATAGGGGTGAAACAGAGCTCGATATCATTTTTAATTGGATTGTATGAAGGTGGTAAAAAGGGTTAAACTGCTTACCAGTTAAGGTAACTAACTCAGTTTGCGAAAACTGGTATTCCATTGGCATAACTCAGCTATGAATGACCTTAATTGGTGATTGAATAATAGGGGTGATAGAGAGGTCTGTAGCATTTTTAATTAGATTGCATGAAGGTGGTAAAAAAGGGTTAAACTGCTTACCAGTTAAGGTAACTAACTCAATTTACGAAAAAAATATTCCATTGGCATAACTTTGCAATGAATGATCTTAATTGGCGATTGAATAATAGGGGTGAAATAGAGCTCGATAACTTTTTTAATTGGATTGTATGAAGGTGGTAAAAAGAGTTAAACTGCTTACCAGTAAAGGTAAGCCCGAAGGGGTTGCTAACTCATAGAAAATTTATTATAAATTTAGAATCAAATCGTTGGCATCAATCTACGAAAATGATTAACGATGACAAGAAGACCTTGTGACTTGACCTAGCTTTACTTCTCGGATGTGTTCTGCATATTACACAAGTACCATTTGAACAGTGTTGTCAATATAAAATATGGTCTAACATTGTAGTATACTAAAAAGTTGATACTAATAGCAATGTAGATGCCAAGAAAAGAATTCTAATAAAGAAATTCAGAACAATCCTTAGATATCCTTAGAAGTCAACTAGTGAGATGATTATAGGTTTGAAGCATCAAGGACCGCAACCATCAATTACCCTAACCACCAAGGACCTTAACCTTCAAAGGCCACCTATCCCCAACCTCCAAGGGGCCCCCTCCCTCCAGCTTTTTGGGCCCCTCCCTCCATTTTTATATACTTTTTTTTAACTTTTTTTTCTTTTTTAACACGGTATTTTTTTCAACTTTTTTTTACATGTCTTAGAATGACATAAAACATACTTAAAACATAAAAAATTACATTTAATATTTTCCGAATTCAAAATGAGAATGATATAGAAATGTTAATCGTGACTTTTACTATTAGAAAAATAATGTTTGTAGTAGCACTTTTTGGGACTGAATTTTTTTCGACTTGGAAATTATTCAACTTTTTTACGTATCTTAAAATGACATGACATATGCTTGCGGCTCTACCAATCGTACTCTATGCTCGCTCATAGACACAACGCAACTTTCCCACTGGTACTCTATGGCGGGTTATCGACACTATCTAGTTTATTGCATGTATTAAATCTGTAATTTTTACGCAGTGGAAGGATAAACACATAACAGATATCTTTAAAAAAGTGAAGATGAAGCATTTTAAGAAAGAGTGTTCACATGATAATATTATTGTAGCATTGAATGTTGACAAGGAGAAGTATTTGAACTATGAAACAAGTACAAGTGGTAAACAAGTACACTATTGGAAACGTATGCATGCATCATCATGACAATGAGGAATTAAATTTCTTTGGAGTACCAAAAAAAATTCAACTCTTATGAAGGTAGATATGCGAGATTGAGATCTCCGGGGATGATTGCACACAAAGAGAATGCCAACATAAAAATAATAGTTGATGAAGAGGGACATCTTATTAGTGGTTCTTGTGCTAACATGTTACCCAGTGTTAAACCCTATCGTCAGCTTTCGGGTACTAGCATTCAACAGGAGATCAAAAGAAGACAGGCGTACTCTTCTACTAATATCATAAATCATATCTTGTCTATGTGCCGGAACTGTTACCTGTGTAAAAATAATGTGATAATAGACAGTGAAATTAACGGAAAAAATAAAAAGCGCATTGGTAGAAAATATTAATAAGGAATATAAAGATAAATCGATGAAAAACAAAGCGCCAGCAAACGTTACTACCATTGATCAAACAGTCAATGAATAAAATAATAGCAAAGATGAAATGAATATTGAACATGTGGATGACCCCCCAGTAAAAATGTGTTCACATGATAGTGTTATTGTAGCACTGAATGCAGACAAGGAGAGGTATTTGAACTATGAAACATGTACAAGTGGTAGCACTATCGGAAACGTATCCGTGCGTTGTCATGACAGTGAGAGTTTAGATTTCTTTGGAGTACCCAAGAATTTCCATTATACACAAAATGGATATGCGAAAGTATCATTTCCAGAGATGATTGCACTCAAAGAGAATGCCAACATAAACATAATAGTTGATGAAGAGGGGTATCATCTTGCTAATGGTTATGGTAACATGCTACTTATTGATAGATCCTATCGTCAGCTTTCGGGTATTAGCATTCGAATGAATGCAAAGGGGAGAAGAAAGGCCTACTCTTCTTCTAAATATTAAACCATATCTTGTCTACGTACCGGAACTGTTACCTGTGTACAAATAATGTTGTAATAGACAGTGAAATTGCCGGAAAAATAAAAAGGACATTGGTAAAAAATATCACTAAAGAATTTAAAGATGAATCAATGAAAAACAAAGTGCCAGCAAACGTTACTACCATTGGTCAAACAGTCAATGAACAAAATAATATCAAAGCCGAAACGCATATTGAACCTGTCGGTGACACACCAGTAAACATTGTGTATAACTCAAACTGGAATAATGATTATTCTACTGATTACGAACTAAGAGAAGACAATAGCTACAATATCAAGAGAGAACATGGTGAACTATTTTATGAAACAGATTCAAAATGTCCAAAGTTGTTCATTGATATTAATAATGTATAATAATATATTTTTTGTATTAATATCCTAAATTAGGTTAATTCAGGTTAATTCAGGTTCGGTTAGTTAATTCAGGTTAGGTTAGGTTAATTCAGGTTCAAAGTTAGGTTAATTCAGGTTCACTCAGAGTGGCACACCACTCTAAGTGAACCTAAATTAACCTAACTTTTTGCATGTCTCTCTCATTATGACTGTGTGTCTGAGCGGGTGTTCTACTATCTATAACCACTCTAACCTAAATTCAACACCCTTTTTTTCATAATTTCTTGAATGAAATTTCTGTATTGTGTATCCAAGAGGCGAATTCAAGAAATAGTTTGTTACTTACTAACTTACATTTTTTTCATAGTTTTTTGAATGAAGAATCTGTATTGTGTATTCAATAGGTGATTTAAAAAAAGAGTTTGTTACTTACTTACAATTTTTTAATAATTTCTTGAATAAAATTTCTGTATTGCGTATGCAGGAGGTGAATTCAACAAAGAGTTTGTTACCTAATTACAATTTTTTCATAATTTCTTGAATGAAATTTCCGTATTGTGTATCCAAGAGGTGAATTCAAGAAAGAGTTTGTTACATACTTACAATTTTTTCATAATTTCTTGAATGAAATTTCTGTATTGTGTATCCAAGAGGTGAATTCAAGAAAAAGCTTATTACTTACTTACAATTTTTTCATAATTCCATGAATTAAATTTCTGTATTATGTGTCCAAGAGGTGAATTCAAGAAAGAGTTTGTTACCTACTTACAATTTTTTCATAATTTCTTGAATGAAATTTTTGTATTTTGTACCAAGGAGGCGAATTCAAGAAAGAGTTTGTTACTTACTTAAAATTTTTCATAATTTCTTGAATGAAATTTCCATATTGTGTTTCGAAGAGGTGAATTCAAGAAAGGTGAATTCATTTAGTTACTTCCTTACAATTTTTTCATAATTTCATGAATGAAAATTCTGTATTGTGTATCCAAGAGGTGAATTCAAGAAAGAGTTTGTTACTTACTTACAATTTTTTCATAATTTCATGAGTGAAATTTCTGTATTGTGTATCCAAGAGGTGAATTCAAGAAAGAGTTTGTTACCTACTTACAATTGTTTCATAATTTCTTGAATGAAATTTCCGAATTATGTATCAAAGAGGTGGATTCAATAAGAGTTTGCTACTTACTTACAATTTTTTCATAATGACATATCCGACAATGGATAATGATGAAGAATTTATTCATTCTAATACATAGATTTTGTCAATGTCATCCAACGTATCCGACAAGTGATATCGATAAAGAATATTAATAGAGAATTTCTTCACTTTGATGCTTAAATTATGTCAGTGTTATCAAACGTATCGGTCAAAAGACACTGATAAAGAATTTATTCACCCTGATACTTAGATTTTCTCAATTTTATCATGCATATCTGACAAAGGATGATGATAAAGAATTTATTTACTCTGATACTTAGATTTTGTGAATGTTATCTGATGTATCCGACAAAAGAAGTTGATAAAGAATTTATTCACTATGATACTTAGATTTGGTCAGTGTTATCAAACGTATCTGTCAAAAGACATTGATAAAGAATTTATTCACTCTGATGCTTAGATTTTCTAAATTTTATCCGTTGTATCCGATAAAGATGTTGATCGAAAAAATTTATTAACTCTGATACTTAGATTTTGTCAATGCTATCCCATGTATCTGACAATAGATGTTGATACAGAATTTCATCACTCTGACACTTAGGTTTCGATAATATTAACCGAAGTATCCGGCAAAGGATGTTGATAAATAATCTATTCGTTCTGATACTTAGATTTTTATCAATCTTATCCTGATCTATCCTAGAAAAGGTGCTGATAAAGAATTTATTCATTCTGATACTTAGATTTTCTCCATGTTAACCTATCTACCCGACATATGATGTATGCAAATTCCTTTTCTTACATCTCCGATGTTTTAATAGACATTCTAAACGTTTGATATGCTAGCATACTCTAAAAATAATGAACACATAACAATGTAATGCATAATATATTTTTAATGAAACAATGTCATGTAGGATATTAATACAAAAATATATTATTATACATTATTACTATCAATGAACAACTTTGGACATTTTAAATTTGTTTCATAAAATAGTTCACCATGTTCTCTCTTGATATTTTAGCTATTGTCTTCTGTTAGTTCGTAATCAGTAGAATAATCATTATTCCATTTTGTGTCATACACAATTTTTACTGGCGTGTCACCGACAGGTTCAATATGCGTTTCTCTTTGATATTATTTGGGTTCATTGACTGTTTTACAAATGGTGGTAACGTTTGCTGGCACTTTGTTTTTCATTGATTCATCTTTATATTCCTTAGTGATATTTTCTACCAATGTCCTTTTTATTTTTCCGAAAATTGCACTGTCTATTACAATACTATTTTTACACAGGTAACAGTTCTGACACGTAGACAAGATATTGTTTAATATATAAGTAGAATAGTAGGCCTTTCTTTCCCCTTTGCATTCATTCTAATGCTAATACCCGAAAGCTGACAATAGGATCTATCAATAGGTAGCATGTTACCATAACCATTAGCAAGAAGATACCCCTCTTCATCAACTATTATTTTTATGTTGGCATTCTCTTTGAGTGCAATCATATCTGGAAATGATACTTTCGCATATTCATTTTGTGTATAATGGAAATTCTTGGGTACTCCAAAGAAATCTAAACTCTCACTGTCATGACAACGCACGCATACGTTTCCGATAGTGCTGCCACTTGTACTTACTTCATAGTTCAAATACTTCCCCTTGTCAGCATTCAATGCTACAATAACACTGTCATGTGAACACATTTTTACTGGGGGGTCATCCACATGTTCGATATGTATTTCATCTTTGCTATTATTTGGGTTCATTGACTGTTTTACAAATGGTAGTAACGTTTGCTGGCACTTTGTTTTTCATTCATTCGTCTTTATATTCCTTAGTGATATTTTATACCAAAGCCCTTTTTATTCTTCCGGCAATTTCACTGTCTATTATCACATTATTTTTACACAGGTAACAGTTCCGGCACGTAGACAAGGTATGATTTATGATATTAGTAGAAGACTACGCCTCTCTTCTTTTGATCTTCCGTTGACTGCTAATACCCGAAAGCTGACGATAGGGTTTAAAACTGGGCAACATGTTAGCACAAGCACTAGCAAGAAGATACCCCTCTTCATCAACTATTATTTTTATGTTGGCATTCTCTTTGAGTGCAATCATCCCCGGAGATCTCAATCTCGCATATCTACCTTCATAAGAGTTGAATTTTTTTGGTATTCCAAAGAAATTTAATTCCTCATTGTCATGACAATGCATGCATACGTTTCCGATAGTGCTACCACTTGTACTTGTTTCATAGTTCAAATACTTCTCCTTGTCAGCATTCAACGCTACAATAACACTATTATGTGGACACATTTTCTTAAAATGCTTTTAATCTTCGCTTTTTTAAAGATATGGGTTATGTGTTTATCCTTCCACTGCGTAAAAATTACTGATTTAATACAAGCAATAAACTAGATAGTGTCAATAACTCGCCATTGAGTACCAGTGGGAAAGTCACGTCGTGTCTATGATCAAGCATAGAGTAAGATTGGTAGAGCCGCAAGCATATTTCATGTCATTTTAAGATACGTAAAAAAAAGTTGAATAATTTCCAAGTCCAAAAAATTCAATCCAAAAAAGTGCTACTACAAACATTATTTTTCTAATAGTAAAAGTCAAGACTAACATTTCAATATCATTCTCATTTTGAATTTGGAAAATATTAAATGTGATTTTTAATGTCTTAAGTATGTTTTATGTTACTCTAAGACATGTAAAAAAAAGTTGAAAAAATACCAGTGTCAAAAAAACATTAAAAAAAGTCTAAAAAAATGGGGGGAGGGACCCAAAAAGTTGGAGGGAGGGGCTCCTTGGAGGTTTGGGATAGGGGACCTTTGGAGGTTGAGGTCCTTGGTGGTTAGGGTCATTGATGGTTGCGGCCCTTGATGCTTCAAACCTATAACCATCTCACTAGTTGATTTCTAAGGATATCTAAGGATTGTTCTGAATTTCTTTATTAAAATTCTTTTTTTGGCATCTACATCGCAATTAGTATCAACTTTTTAGTATACTACAATGTTAGAGCATATTTTATATTGACAACACTGTTCAAATGGTGCTTGTGTATTATACAGAACACATCCAAGAAGTAAAGCTAGGTCAAGTCACAAGGTCATCTTGTCATCGTTAATCGTTTCCGTAGGTTGATGCCAACGATGTTATTCCAAATTTATAATAAATTGCCTATAAGTTAGCAACCCCTTCGGGCTTACCTTAACTGGTAAGCAGTTTAACCCTTTTTTACCACCTTCAGACAACCCAATTAAAAATGTTACCGAGCTCTGTTTCACCCCTATTATTCAATCACCAATTAAGATCATTCATAGCAGAGTTATGCCAATGGAATATCTTTTTTGCAAATTGAGTTAGTTACCTTAACTGGTAAGCAGGTTCACCCTTTTTTACCACCTTCATACACTCCAATTAAAATGTTAGCGAGCTCTGTTTCACCCCTATTATTCAATCACCAATTAAGATCATTCATAGCAGAGTTATGCCAATGGAATACCTTTTTTTGCAAATTGAGTTAGTTACCTTAACTGGTATGTAGTTTAACCCTTTTTACCACCTTCATACAATCCAATTAAAAATGATATCGAGCTCTGTTTCACCCCTATTATTCAATCACCAATTAAGTGAGCAGAGTTACGCAAATAGAATACCTTTTCGCAAATAGAGTTAGCTATGATACCGCTAACAATGTAAACGACACTGACGAAAGCCCTGATGCCTACAAGCTACAGATTATTAATCTGTTTGACAAGTACGAAAAAACATGATTATTTTCCCCTCAGGCCGAAGGTGGTATTTTTACAAAAAGTGCATTAAACTTTTGAACACGTTATACCAAGGTCTCTTGTAGGCGTCAAATCTATTACACTTCTGAGCATATTCCTTGTACAGTTGATAGTAATTAATAGTGGTCCAGAAAATGGGTATTGACACAGAAACCCGTCTGGTAAGGCATGTAGCCTCCGTAGTAATAGATTACTGCCCGTGGCAAGCTATGTACCATCTGTAGTAATAGATGGCTGCCCGTGGTAAGCTATGTACCGTTGAAACTGCAGACATATTCATGCCTCAGGCCTGTAGGCGCTGTGCTAATTGATAACATACTACTACCATGGATAATTGTAGAAAAAGCCAAGACAGATAGTTCAAGTGAGTGAGAGGCAAATCTGGTATAAGCCCTTTTTATGATTGTATAAGAATGATGTCATTTCACTTTATGATAGATTAGTCTGTAATCCATCCGTCCATACGTCATTCCTAGGCGGAACTAAGGTAGATTGTCAGAGAATTAAGGGATGAAAGATTGGGTTGATTTTTATTCAGCTTCAATATAGTGAAGATTCTAAAAGTAGAATGGTCAAGGCCCAAAGTTTTTTTTTTCTTACAGTAGAAAAAAGTTTGGAAAAATAGGAAGATTAATCTTCTAACCAAGGTTAGAATATTGGAGGCTACAGTGATGACAGTGGTCAAATAGGGTTCTGAAGCATAGGCGCTCCGAAAAAAAATGGACGAAGACTTGCAATATGTTTCCCAGAGGAATTGCCTACGGATTTTTTTGCGTACCCGACTGACTGACCGTATTTCAAATAGTGGGTTGTACGAAAAGTGTAGTCAAATCCCACTTTCAAGGACAATAATGAGAGAAAGGTTAAGATGGCTAGGGCACGTTCTGCAGATAAAGGATGACAGATAATCAAAGATCGTCTTTTCGGCCAACCGTCTTGGGCTAAATAGAAAGTAGGTCGTCCTCTGTAGAGGTGGGAGGATTTTGTAAGGAAAGATTTAAGGAAAATTGGAACTTCGTGGAAGGGTGTAAAGAGGTAGGCTTTCAATTGGTCGGGATCGAAGAGGAGTGTGAGTAGCTGTGTTGGCTTCGGGCGGCTTGATGCTGAGGTGAGCTATTAACACTGTTGGTAGTAGTAGTATTAACTTCTATAATGAGAAATACTCGCTTGCCTTCAGGCATAAAAAATGAAAGAGAATGTATATTTTGACTCGAATGACTCGAAGTTGATTATATTTTGGGCGATCTTATGATTCTTTGCAGATGGTTATAAATAAAAATATTCATTCATTTTTTTAACTACTTCACGTCCAATTAATCGAGATTGTTATATCAACAAGGCCATTAATAATACGAGAATTGAGCCATTCTCCTAGCACAATCTCAGAATGAGTAATATATTAGGAATACTAAAAGCAGCCACAGAAAAATACAGAGTCAGCTGAGTTTCTCTCGAAGTCTTCGTAATTCAAAGACAACAGCCGTCCGGCAAAATAACTATTTATTCTTGGTCTCCATGGAAATAATAGCTAAATAAAAAGCTATTGTATCGGTTTTACCTGAGCATTTAATAGCTATGTTAGTAGACTCAGGATGAGACTTTGAGAGAAACATTCCAGGAACAGTGAATACAAAACTTGAGAGCTTAAAAATTTGATAATGTGGAGATGGTTGGAATAATTTAGGAAAATAATTTGTGAAGTTGCTGAAGAGTGTCTAAGGGAAGAAAGACTAGAACTGCAGCTAAAGAATATTAGTGAAAAAGCTTAAGTTTAATAGAAAGGAGAAAGGACTTGTACAAGAATTATCTGAGTGATAGAATCACATGAAAACAAAAGAAATGTAAAAGAGTGGAGAAAGATTGAATATGAAATAAGGAGGTGTGGAAAGTGGAGGCCATGAGATAAAATTGCCGAGGATTTAGAAGATGCAGCTAGACGGAATTAATTAGTAAAATAATGTACTGGCAGTTAACAAATGGAGAGTAGTAGCAATCGGGACTTGTCACAGTTAAAGATAGGAATGGGGGGTGGGCAATTAGAACGATAAGACAAAGCTAAAGCGAGATGGGCCGAACATTTGAGAATTTGCTTAACCGAGATAGGTTGCAGGAAAAAAATAGAGGAAAATGAAAAAGTTTGTGAATACCTTGGATGTGAAGGAAGATTGTTTGTGAGGAGGAATCGAAGAAACAAGTACTTAACAAGCGATTAAAGAATAATAAGGCTCCAGGTGCGATAGGGTAGTAAATGCGTTCTAAATATGGTGGCTCTGAGGTTAGAAATAAGTATTGGAGATAGGAATATGATTTTGAAAAAGGGGACGTACTAATGATTTTAGGAAAACCTTAATTAAGCCACTTTATAAGAAGGTGATAAAAGTGAGTGTGGTAATTATCGAGGCATTAGTCGGTCTCTGTAGGTAGCAAATTTGCCTTAGTAATATGATACTTTTTTAGACTGAGAGATGCCGTAGACAAAGTTTTAAGAAGAAGAGCAGTGCGGTTTTAGAAACGGTATTTTAGAGGAGTGTGACAAATTTCACTCTTAGGTTAATAATGAGAAGTGCCTAAGTTTCAAACACCTTTGGTCCTAGTTTTATAGGATTATGAGCAAAGCGTTCGATCTTGATAGAGGAGCTTAGTAAAGGTTTTATCTTGTATGGATACCAGACAACTACATTAAAGTGATTGTGCTATGTACGAGAATAACACTGCTGCGCGTTACGGTAAGAAATTGAGGTTAGCAGCTGGGTTTTGTATTAAATCAGTAGTTAAGCAGGGTTGTGTTCTACTCCCCCCTTTATTATGGATTATTTTTGCTGGAATGTGTTAAGGAGCACAGGAAGGCAAGGGAGACAAGGAATCAAATGGGGAGGAAAAAAGTCTCCTGGACTGGGATTTGCTGATGATTTAAGCATCCTAGATGAAAGTTGGTGAGCAAAATGAATGAAGTTTTAGAGGTTTTGCGAGTCAGGGTGCTAGGTTAGTATTGGTTGAAGATTAATGTTAGGAAGACCAAGTGCACGAAGGCTAGGAATAAGTGAAGATGAAAAGTGACGTTGGGTAATGAAAAAGGATTGATCAGGTCGGGCAGTTTCACTTACCTTGGTAGTATTATAGATAAAGATGGTGGGAGCAGTGAAGATGTTAAAAATAGAATAGCCAAGCTTCAGGGTGTTTTTTCACAGGTTAAAAAAGTCTGAAGAATAGGAAGATAAGTCTGCAACCAAGATTAGAATCTTAGAAGTCTACAGTGATGACAGTGGTCAAATAGGGCTGAAGCATGGACCGCTCCGAAAAGGCGGATGAGATTTGCCTAGAATGTTTTTCCAAGAGAAATTGCTTAAGGATTGTCCTGGGTACCCGGCTGACCTGACGTATTTCAAACAATAGGCCATACGAAAATGGGTTCAATACCATTTCTAGGTTATAATGAAAGAAAGGTGAGGTGGTCTAGGGCAGGTGTGTTCGGACAACAGAAGATGACAGATTGCCGAAGATGGTTCTTTCGGCCAACCATCTAGGGCTAAACGGAAAGCAGGTCGTCCCCGTCTGGGTTGGGAGGACGTCATAAAGAAAGATTTAAAGGAAATGGGAACTTCGTGGGCGGGTGTAAAAAGGGAGGCTTTGAATAGATTGGGGTGGAGGAGGAGCGTGCGTAGCTGTGTTGGCCTCAGGCGGCTTGGTGCTGCGATGAGTTGTTAGTAGCTAGTAGTAGTTAGTAGTATATTTTCATGTGACTTTATGAATTTTGTTTCACTATTTTTCTTCATTTCCCTTTTTTGGCACAGAATTGTCCAAAATATCGGCTATTTCTTCCACTTTAACTGGTCTAACTCTATTTCGGTGGTTAAATTTAATATCGGATTTGAAATTCCGAAATTTGTTGATATATGTCTTTTACACAGGCTCATTTATTTTTGTGCAAGGGACATCTATGATGTTTATATGAATCTTTAGTAAATTTGAGTTCATTAAACACAGTTAAGACACAAGATAAGATAAGATTTATTCTTCATTAGACACACATACAATATCACACGTTATAATTCTCCCAAAGGCTCATTGGCCTGTACAAAGGGGGAAGACAAATGAGTTGCTTACTCAGAGATGAAAAGCAAAAGAAAATTTAAAATGACCACTTACTCACATACGAAGGAAAAGAAAAGAAAATATAGATAAAATGAAAACTATAGAAAAAATAGAATAAATAAACGAAATTAATTAATTAGATTAAATAGACTAAAAAAAAAAAAAAAAAAAAAACATAAGTAAAAATAAATTCTACGAAGCCAAAGAATTTTTAACAATTTTTTAAACAAACCGAATGAGTGGCACCCTCGAGCTGATTCAGGCAACTTGTTCCAAACGATATGACACGCCATTAGAGGATTAAAATCTGACCTTATGCAAGGAGTAAATGGAACTTGAACATGATTTGTCATATTGCGAAGATTATAATTATTTTGATCAGAGGTGGAAGATAGCGGAACACTTAGGGGCCGGGGGAGGTTAACAAGAGTTAACTACTGTTGTTTTCAAGTAAAAAAGAAGGGAAAGGTTCACAGCCTGCAGTATACGCGTAAATAATTGCAGCGGCTTCGAAATGCGTCAGATAACCCGTTAGGAAAAAAAAAATATTGCATATAACAATTAATTCTTAGACATCAGAAACGTTCAAGAAAGGAAGGGACCACACCGCAATTTAGTTTCTTTTGAAATTGTCAAAAATATTCTGTTCGTTTCACTTCATTGTTATTCGCTATATTCTACTAAATCTCTTCGATATACTAGCATATGAAGAAAAAAAAGAAGTGAAGCGACAAAAACATTTCACTATTCAAAGTACCAGCTAACTGGTATTTAAAAACCTACACTAAAAAAAAAATAAAAAAAAAATCTGAATATGAATCAAACAGTCTTGATGAAGTGTACGCGAAGCAATTACCTTCTTTCAATAAAAATCGCAAAAATAAAGATGCCAAACCTGGTAACATGCAAAAAAACTAAAATTAAAAAAAATTAGTTAAAAATAAAAAAAAGTAAGCAAATGAAATAATCGACTTCTTGTTACCAGTTCACGTTTTTTAGCCTTGAAAGTTTCCACAGAGTAATTGCTTCGCTCCCAGATAGAAGATTCCGAATAGTTCGTGGATTACTTGTCTGAAAATCACATTTAGATCAAATTTACTTGAAGTACCCTCTTGTGAAAAGAATACGTAGCAATTTATCCCTTAGTGATTTTGAGGTCGCTGAGCCCCTATTCTAAAAAAAAAATAAAGCACAAAATAACATTGGAATAATAATCATTTCATCGGATCCATTTGCTACTTAGGGTCATGATGGCTAAAAAAAAACATTTAAAGAGCGACCATGATACCGTGGTAAGAGAAAGAAAGAAAGAATGTAGAAAAGTTTGGTTCGAATTTATACGGGCATAGACATTCCAGATTAAAATTTTTTCGTAATAATCAAGAAGTATTTAACAATGGGAAGGAAAATGATGGAGAAAATTGAGCACGATGAAAAACGTGGAGCAGATAAAACGTATAAAACGTCGAACAACCATGGTTCTTCGGACAATTATTTGATATGATTAAAGTTGAATACGCTCCATAAATTAATGACAGACGTTGTGTGATTTTCTAAATAAATATAAACAATGATAACATATATGGCACAGACCTTTAATCTATCTACAAAGCATATGTAACCTTAAATCAACAAACCGCTGATAGACATGCACGTGGGATATTGTTTGTTCTGGGGGGGAGGGGGGCAACTAAAAAAAAAAACCAAAAGAGACAAACTATATGGAAGACACAATATTCCTTGGAGGAGTGGCAATGACCGACTTCAAGATACCCCCCTATCCTCTGCGTACATGCCAAGTTTTGTAATTTGGAACTGTCACATATTTGAAAAGAAAAGAATCTGGATGCATATTACAAAGATTTTTTGCTTAGACCGAGCATCAAAAGGAAAACTTTCGTTATTAAAAATTGTCGTGGAAAAGTATTCTTAAATTCCCAAGAAAAGTTGAATGGCTGCAGTGGAGATATAGTTCCCTTATTATAGCAGAAAAATTGGGATAACAAATGGGACAAAAAGTCAAACTTTAGCGTAAAGAGCGAGATATTGAGGAGCGAAAACCCCCTAATGTACGGAGTAATTTCTGCTCGTTTTAAGTTTTAATATTGCTCCTTCCTTTTATTTGAAAAATCTTGTTTTTTTTTCATTTAATTTCTGATTATTTTTCAAATAAAATTTCTGGTGAACCTAATGACAAATACTATACGCAAACAATGGGTAAGTTTCATAACTTACAGCTCTTTCTCCTGAAAGTTCTCCTCGGCATGCTTTAATTTGAAAAAGACTAATTTCTTATCGTTTTCCGAATCATGTCGGATATCCCCCCTCCGTGGATTTTTTTTTCAAAAAAAGTCTCCCCTCTAGAAAACCGGATCGGTACGATCCCCTCTGGAGAAAAAAAAACGACAAATAAACAACATAAACACAATCCATGATTTTTCTTCTGGTAAAATATGCGACATTTCGCATTTTTGTATATGGGAGCTTGAAACCTCTACAGTAGGGTTCTCTGATTCGCTGAAACTGATGGTGTTTTCATTAGAATCACTAGACGTTCTGGGGATATTTCTTCCCTTTTCCAAAAATAGGGCAAATTTTCTCAGGCTCTTCACTTTTGATGGTTATCATCAAACTTAATAATTAATATATTTTGAATAGGGATAGCAATTCAATTCTTTTGATGTGTCTATTGTTATCAAAATTCTGTTTTTCAGAGTTTTGGTTACTATTGAGCCGCATCGCTCCTTACTTACAGTTCGTCCTCAAACTGTTTGAAATACTTATATTTTAATGTCCTTTGATATTTCTTCACCTGAAATCGTGTGCTACATCGTCTTCTCCTAAAAAAATCCCTTCACCCTATTTTTCATGTGATATTATTTTTTCCTTTTTTTTCTTTTGACGTGACTTTTATGCTAGTAAGAAGGCTGACATACTTGAGAAGACCCTTTCCTTCAAAAAAGGCTGATATTTTTTCTTTTAACTTTATCTTTTAAGCAACAATTATAACTAAGACTTAAAATTTTTAGAATTTCTGAGTTCTAAGTCTTTTTTTTGACTCTGTTCAAAAATCAATAGTAATTTCCCCCATAGGCTGGAGGAAAGCTTAGGAAATTGGGCTTTTGAGCCAAAAATACTTATATTTTAATGTCCTTTTATGTTTCTGCAGCTGATATCGTATGATATATTCCTTCCTTAAAAAATCCTCTCACCTCCTGTTTTCATTAGTGTAAGATTCTTTTTTCTTTTTAGGCAGTTTTTCATTTAATTCGCGCTAATAAGAATTCTGTCATATTTAAGAACCCTTCCCCTCAAAAAAAGGTTGATTATCAGCTTTTTTTTTCTTTTCATCCCTGTTTTGTAGTGACACAGCTACCTATACTACCCAAAGGCCTTTATGCGCTACAACACATTTAATTTATTTTTTATATACATTTCCTTTACCATTTAAACTGTAATAATACCTTGATTCTATCCCCGGAATTACTAAGATAGCTATACAACATTCTGAAACTATTTAATTCAATATATAGTTTCTCATCAAAACTTCCATTGCTATTTTCCAAATAATAATAAACGCTTATCCTAAAAACAAATTTGAGACAGCTTTGCCCCTCTGTAAAGCACATGATAGTTAAAACTGATCATACCAACAGGACCAACATAGTGCCAATAGGACCAATAGGACCAACAACACACTCCTTCTCCCTAAATATTGTATCCATACAATTTGAGCTTTTTATCCTTCTTTTGACTCTATTTTTAAAAAAGGAATGACAAAAATGGGGCGAGAGAATTTTTGAGGGAGGGAATATAGCATGCAATTTCAGCTAAAAAATATCAAAGGAAATTAAAATATAAATATTTTGCTCCAAAGAGTGCAATTTTCTAAGCTTTCCTCTAGCCTATGGGGCTTTCCTCAAGCAGTGCGAACAAGATAAAAGAAATGTGAAAATCCATGTTAGTTGATAAAAGATGTCGGAGAGGGTGGAGCCTCCCTACGAGGTTTCGTTTTTATAGGGTACAATAAAAATTTATTTTCTGAAGAAGCTAATGCTGGGAATCATATGTTTTTGGGTTAAGGGGACTATCGGAACATAAAAATAGTATCTATATCACAAAACAAAATTCTTAGGCAGGGAGAAACGAAAGGTGTTTTAGTGCACTTGTCAGCTGTTTTATTGTATCTACGTGGACGCACAGGTAGGTTTAAAAACCGTCAAATAGGAAAAGTCGTGATAAGTGATAGAGTGATATGACAAACTTGAACATTGATAGCTTTTCAAAGCTACTTGGAAGATTTATCATAGGCAATGCAATAGCGCTGCCTAAGTAAAGAACGATGTGGCACAATGTATTACTTTTTCTTTAGACCAGGGCACTTCGTATCGAAAGAGTTGTCGTAGAAACTTTGAAAAGGGCTCATTCGATTGGAAATTAGAAGGGCTTGTGCCCTTTTTAATAGTCGAAAGTGATTGGAAGGCAACTAACACCCCTTCCACGCCCACCATTTCCCCAAACACATCCAATCAAAATTTTGAGACATCCATTTTGTTCAGCGTAGTTAATTTCCACATAAAAATTATGTTTTTGAGGAGAGCACTCCCTTACAGCCCTCAAGGCAAGGGTTGTAAGTTATGCCCTGGGGGCATGTAAGGTTTTTATAGAAAACGTTGTCGTAGAAATTTCAAAAAAGGCTCGTTCGATTGGAAATTCAAAGGGCTAGTGCCCTTTTTGATAGTCGAAAGTGATTGGAGGACAACTAACAACCCTCTCACGCCCACCTTTTCCCCAAACACATCCAATCAAAATTTTGAGATAGCCATTTTCTTCAATGTAGTTGAACGTTCTGAAAATTAGGTCTTTGAGGATGACTACCTCCCACAGCCCTCAGGGCAAGGGTTGTAAGTTATATCCTGGGGTCATATAAGTTTTTTTTTTTTTTTATAGAAAGCGTTGTCGTAGAAACTTCAAAAAGGGCTCATTTGATTATTGGAAATTGAAATGGCTAGTGCCCTTTTTAATAGTCGAAAGTGATGGGAAGTCAACTAACACCCCTTCCACGCCCGCCATTTGTGCAAACACATCCAATCAAAATTTTGAGATAGCCATTTTGTTCAAAGCAGTTGAAAGGTCCGGAAATTATATCTAAGAGGATGACACTCCCCCCACAGCCCTCAGGATAAGGGTTGTAAGTTTTGTCCTGGGGGCATATAAGGTTTTTATTGAAAGCTTTGTCGTAGAAACTTGAAAAAGGGCTCATTCGATTGGAAATTCAAAGGGCTAGTGCCCTTTTTAATAGTCGAAAGTGATTGGAGGGCAACTAACACCCCTCTCCCGCCCACCATTTCCCCAAACACATCCAATCAAAATTTGTAGGTAGCCATTTTGTTTAGCGTTGTTAAAAGTTTTAGGAATTAGGCCTTGGAGTCTTTGAGGATGACAACCCCCCTCAGAGTCCTCAAGTCAAGGGTTGTAAGTTATGCCGTGGGGCATATAAGGTTTTTATAGAAAGCGTTGTCATAGAAACTTAAAAAAGGGCTCATTACATTGGAAATTGAAAGGGCTAGTGCCCTTTTTAATAGTCGAAAGTGATTGGAGGGCAACTAAACCCCCTCTCCCGCCCACCATTTCCCCAAACACATCCAATCAAAATTTAGAGATAGCAATTTTCTTCAACGTAGTTGAACGTTCTGGAAATTAAGTCTTTGAGGATGACAACCCCCCCCCCCGCCCAGCCCTCAGGGCAAGGGCTGTGAGTTGTGCCCTGGGGGCATATAAGGTTTTTATTGAAAGTTTTGTCGTAGAAACTTCAAAAGGGCTCATTCGATTGGAAATTGAAAGGGCTAGTTCCTTTTTCATAGTTGAAAGTGATTGAAAAGCAACTAACGCCCACCATTTCCCCAAATACATCCAATCAAAATTTTGACATAGCCATTCTGTTTAACGTAGTTGAAAGTTCTGGAATTAGGTCTTTGAGGATGACAACCCCCTCACAACCCTCAGGGCAAGGGTTGTAGTTTATGCCCTGGGGGCATATAAGGTGTTTATACAAAGCGTTGTCGTAGAAACTCAAAAAGGGCTCATTTGATTGGAAATTGAAAGGTCTAGTGCCCTTTTTAATAGTCAAAAGTGATTGGAGGGCAATTAGTGAAATTGCAATTAGTAATTTGCACTTTACTGAAAAACAAATGAATGTGCATTGTCAGTTTAATATACATATACGGATATTTAGTAATCAAAATGGTAATATTATTTGATTTATTAAAGTTTTAAAAGTAAAAACATTTATATTTTTTCAGTAAAGTGCAAATTATGTTATGGCCTTGGGAAGGCATAGGGGGTTTTGAGCTCAACTTATGTTAATTTCTGCTCGTTTTGAGTTTGACTCGGTTATTTATTGTAATTTCTCTTCGTTTTGGGTTTCATTATTTATTGATGCTGATTTGTGGTAGTTTTACGCTTGGTAGATTATTTGATTTTATTTTTGCTTATTTTTGGTTTAATGGAGATCTTTACTTTTCTTTGAAAAACGTATTTTGTGGAAAAAGTTTTTTAAAATAATTTCAAAAAAGAATTAGCCCAGATGGGCCGAATTAGCAGCAACTTTTAGCACTGCTTATAGTATACTTGCTTTAAATCTTAATTATCATGAAGTAACATAATCTAAACTTACCACTTCGAAGCTCGAATCAACCTCAAATTGACTCGCAGACATTTTCGACAAAGGATTTGAATAGTCACTATTGTTTTTGCTAAGTTCTTTTTTCAGTGCATCTACTTCACTTTGAGCACTTGAATGTTGTTATTTTTTTCAGCAGTCTCTGCCCGCAACGCAGCTATCTCTCTCTCATATGCTTCCAATATGGAGTTTCTTTCATCTTGCTGACCTAGCTTAGAATCTGCACACTCTTGAAGTAGATCAAGTTTCTTTGTCAGGTCACGAATTTGTTTTTCTTTAGAAGAAAGTTCAAACCTCATTTGATCTATTTCAAATTCAGCTGAACGGAGGCGTTGGCGTGTTGATTCAACTTCAGGCAGGACGAGACAATACCTGAATAAAAAAAACGTTACATATAAGCTTCTACGAGGTGAATTGCTAGAAAAATTAAACAAAACTGTACTTAGCAACCAGCAGTAACTTCATAGACATAGGTGAAATTATATTTGGAAAAAAAAGATATTGGGTGAAAAAGAGGAAAACACCCCCAAAACATCAAATGATCTTAATGAAAATCTGACCATCAAATTCAGTATATCAGAGAACCCAACTGTAGAGGTTTCAAGCTCCTATATACAAAATGTGGAATTTTCACATTTTTTGCCAGAAGCAAGATCACGGATGCATGTTGATTTTTTTTTCTTTTTTTTCCAGGGGTGATCGTATCGAACCAGTAATCCTAGAAGATCAAAAGAGGGCTCATTTGATCGGAAGTCAAAAGTTCTAGTGCCCTTTTTAAGTGACCAAAAATATTGGAGGGCAGCTAGCCCCCCCTCTTATGACCATTTTTTCCCAAATTCGCCCAATGAAATTTTGAGAGAATAAAAATTTTAGGGGGGAGGGGTTCTGGCGGGGGTTCACAGTGGGAGGATCTTCCCATGGAGGAATTTTTCGTGGGGAAGGGGAGTTTTCTGTGGGGGGGCAGGATTTCGCGGCATAATTTAAAAAACGATCAGAAATTTAGTAAAAACAGGTATTTTCCAACTGGAAGTAAGGAGCAACATTAAAACTTAAACCGAACAGAAATTATTACGTCTATTATGGGGGGGGGGGTTTCCCTCGTCAAGACCTCATTCCTTACGCTAAAGTTTTTTTAGAACTTATAAAAAAGCTTCTTATTGTTCTAATTAAAACCATATTAATATGAATGCTCAGAACATTACGTTTGAATATGAGAACATGTCAGTGGCATTGTTCAGCCCCCTTTATAACGTGACTGTTTAAACTCTTTTATTTGTGACTTTGACATGAGCGTGTCCCTTGTGCGGAATGAAAAAGATGCTATTTTGACAACATGGATGCAGAAAAAGTCTTTTGATTGAGTTCAACATCCGCCCCAACAACACTAAAAGTTTCAACTTAATACCCTTACCTTTCTAAGATACTGCAAATATGCCATTTTGACAACCTGGATTTACATACTATCTTTTGATTTAGTTTAACCCCCCTGAAAGTTTCATTTTAATAGCCTTAACCATTTCTGAGCAGTATCATCTTTATATCCTCAGCCGTTCCTGAAATATTGAAGACACACCATTTTGACAACTTGGATACATCTAATTTATTTTATTTTGGTTTGTTACCCTCCTCAATATTCCACGAAAGTTTCAACTTAATACCCTTAGCTATTCCTGAGACATTGGAGATACATCGTTTTGACAACCTGTTTGATCATATTTGAGCACCTTAAATCTTTCGCTCTAATTCAATATCCATCGCAAAATTACCCGAAAGCCAACTTAATACCCATGTCTGATCCTGACAGATTGCAGATATATCTTTTTTTGACAACCTGGACGCATTTAGTGTCTTTTAACTTAGTTCAACATCCCTCGACATTTGCTGAAAGTTTCAACTGAAGTGGTAGTAGTGGTAGTTGCAGTAGTAGAAGTAGCAGTAGTATTAGTGACAGTAGTAATAATAGTCGTACTAGCAGTAGTAGTATCAGTAGCAGCAATAGTTAGAATTAGTTGTCCCAAGTCGTAGCAGTAGTCACAAGTAGTAGTAGCAGTTGGAAATAGTCGTTGCAGTCGCAAGTAGTGGTAGTAGTCCTAAGTAGCATTAATAAGTCGCAAAAAATAGTAGCAATCGCAAGTAGTAGTAGTACTCGCAAACAGTAGCATTAGTCGCAAGTAGCAGTAGTAGTAGTAGAACAATTATCCTATAATACCATATACATACGGCATTTTCGTAAGGTCAGCATCCTTCTCAAGATACTCTGATAGTTTCAAATTAATATACTCTGTCGATATTGCTGATACGCCCTTTCGACAACCTGCATTCACATAATGAATTTTCTTTTAGTTCAACATCCCTCTCAAAATCCCCTAAAAATTCATCATTACACCCTTAGCCATTAGTGGAGACCCAAGATCAAACATTACCTCTTTTCCCAATAACAAACCTTATGCGTAAACAATATACAACTTCTAAAAATCAGCCCCTGCGTCAGTGGCTATGGAGTTATGTTATCCCGAGAGCTATTATTATTTGACCTTCCGACTATTTTGAACATAATGGCTATCTAAAAATTTGGATTGGAGGTCTTTGGGGGAAAGGTGGCTAAAAAGGGCGTGAGACTGGCACCAGTGCCCCCTATCACCTTTGCCTCTTAAAAGTGGCACTAGAACTCTGGCAAGTACGCAGGGAGGCCTCCAGGTCCAGGCACCCCCCCTCCCCCAAAATCTCACGATTTTTTTTATTTTCCTATAATTTTCTGATACTTCTCACAGAATAAGGGTTTTGAAGGATTTCCCCCCCCCCCCCCTCGAAACAAATTCCTGCGTACGTGCCTGCTAGAACTTCCAACTTCCAATCAAATTGGCTCCTTCCGAAGTTTTACAATCCCCCCTTCCATATAAAGCAGCTCTAGGAAAACACAAAATAAAACATTGATGGCTTATGGCTAATTACTACAGGCAACACTAGAGTGTTGACTGATACACTAGTTATGATAACATATTGAGAATACGATTGTCATGAAATCGCGAAACGACTATAATCACAGAATAAAATAATATCTTTGTTTATCAGCTTTCAGCAGCGAATTAACTTTCTAAGATTCTTTCAAAATACGATTAGTAATGAATTTTAGATTTAATGACTAGGCAACATAACTTGTCAGCACTAAGCAACAAAATACATTTTAAATGTTTTAATTTTTTGACTTTAATGAATAAAAATTATTAAAACTTTAAAGAATAAATATCAGTATATGTATATTAAACTGACAATCAAATGCCATTTGTTTTTTTTCAGTAAAGTGCAAATTATGTTTTAGTCTTGAGAAGACATGGGGGCTGTCAGAATTACTCATGTTAATTTTCGCTCATTTTGAGTTTGACTCGGCTATTTATCGTTATTACTGTTCGTTTAGGGTTTCATTTATTTATTGATGGTGATTTGTGGTAGTTTTACGCTTGGAAGATTATTTGACTTTATTTCTGCTCACTTTTCACTTTTACTTTTCTTTGAAAAACTTTTTTTGTGAAAAAGCTTTTTAAATTAATTTAGAAACAGAGCAAACTATTAAGCTTCATAGTGATACCTTTAAATTACCAGAGATAAATGAGTCTAATGGGGGGAGGGTAAGTGTCGCTATATATTTTGCTCCCCCTTCTAGATTTTGAAGAATACCATTTTTGGTATTTACATTGAAAAATGCCTTTTTTTAGTTTTTTGGTGGAAAAAAGATTGAGAAAAACAACAAAATTGCCCGCTAGATTTAAAAAAGAGTTCGCCCCTTCCCCCAATTTTTGCGAATTGCCGTCACTGCCAGAGATATTTCCTAAATATAACGGCAGATGATAACTAATTTTGCACGTACTTTCATTCTTAGCAAAAATAATTAGCAACTATAGTTACCAAAATGGGTCCATGAATCTTTACTGGGACGATGGCATTGCTGCAATCAAACCTATCCTACTTTGATTTCGTTTTCATTGAAACCTGCAATTCCTGAACATTTCATAATAACTGTTTTTACCACTGACCATGTGGACACAGATTTGAGAATAAATTAGTGAAAATTATTTCGCCAACGTATTTGTAATTGAAATACTAGCCAATAAAAGGTATTTTTTTCACAGTCGATCAGTTTATGAAGTTGGGAATCTGATTGAAGAATCTTTACTTTAATTACAATATTACTGCCAGATTTGTCCTTGGATTCTCGTCTCAACAGTCTTAATACCAGGGCCGTATCCAGGATTTTTGTTCAGGGGGGGGGGGTGGGGTTTACTAATTTTTGACTTTTTTTGGGGGGGGGGGGTTTACTAATTTTCGACTCAGTTTTCGACTAATTTTACTGATTTTTACCTAGGTTTTACTAATTTTCGACTTATTTTCGAGTCGGTCAAAAATTTCGGGGGGGGGGGGGGGGTTCAAACCGGGTAACCCCCCCCCCCCCCTGGACACGGCCTTGCTTAATACCAAGGAAGTTCACCAAATTGTACAGTCAGACTACAAGCAAATGCTCGTTTCTTATAAGAAATTAAACTTTGAAAGACCCGATCCTACAAATAACATTTGTAGTTATGCTGGGCATTTATATTGCTACCATGTAAACTATACGGAATTCCCCCTAAAAGATTTTAAAGATAAAATATTAGCAAGATTAAAAGTGTTGGTGTTTAAAATAGCAGCCTGAAATAGTTGTTCGCTGGCTATCAAGTCTGTTCTCAGAAATGCGAGAAAAACTGATTTGAAATTGAGGGGTAAAAAACGAGAAGGAGTAACACTGTGATATAACCATTCTGCTCTGGAGTAGGGCTAGGAGTAAAATCCAAATCTCGATTTCTCCCAGCCCTACTTCAGCTAGATTCATAATTCAAGCATCTCATTGGTAAATTCTATCGAGTAAACAAACCTAGAAACTGGAATTGTAGCATAAAATGACGAGGGAAATGTGTATTCTTCTGAATTTCAGCGTGATATTCAATTTAAGCTTCGAGTTAAATGCATAAAGTAATATAAAAAAAAAGTTAATTCACGGTTCAGGAATTCCAACTTGCAAGACAAAGGCTGGACCATTTTGCCAAAAGGCCACTGCTCTTCTTAAAACAAAGCTTTAAAAGTTATTTTGCGGTAGTTCGTGCGTAACACTAAAATAGAAACATAAATAACTACCTTGAATTAGCTTCAGTCAACTGCTGCAAAACATTTTCAAGTCTTTCATTATACTTTTCTTTTATTTTTTGTATTTCAGCACCATGACTCCGCTTCATATTTTCCATCTTGTTTTCTGTGGCTTTTAATAATTCCACTGTTTCATCTTTCGAATTTTGAACATTTTCGGGTCCTTCCACTTCAACAACACTACCCGAGTTTCTCCAGTCACTACTACAGTCTCCAAAGGAATAATCATTTAAAACCCTTTGAGGCCAATCAAGATTTAAAGATTCTTCTCTAATTCCTCCAAGATGATGAATCAATAAGGATTCTTTCGAGTGATAAACCGGTGAGGTTGTATCATCATAATGCCCTGAGTCCGTAAGCGAGGGTGGCTGATGATCATCAAATCTGCCTGGTAAAGAAAGAGGACGGGAGCAATTACCCATATTAGGATGACGAGAGTCAAAAGATTTGAGGGAATTTGATGTGACAGCTTCTAGATTTTTAACACTCTCAGGTGAACTATCACTTCGAACAAGAGTGTCTGGTGGACTTCGAATGCGTGAAAGTCGTACTTCAACTAATTCTTTCGTAAGTCGCTGAATTTCACAGTCTTTTTGGCGGATTTCAGCCATGGCGTCTTGTAGAGCAATCTAAAGATACAAACATGAATAAGTTTTAAGTTAGGAGAAGGTCTGTAAGCAAGATTGCATAAACTTTTGAATACAAAGACTAAACATATATTAACATGGGAGTAAAATTAAAAATGTCCACAAGTATTAATTAAAATATCAGTTAAAATAAAAGATTGTTAAAATTTTAAAATGTCCGAAAACTTTTTTTTCTGTTTATCGCTTTGTTGGTCTCATTGTTTACCATTTTACTCTCGCTTATATGTATGACATTCCCCATGTTTATTGTTATTAAATGCTACTAACTGTCCTTAAATGTTCTTAACTTTTACCATTAATTCAAATAAGCTAAAAGGGAGTCTCGAATTACCTTATGCATAAAATTTCTACCAAGGTACCGTCATCAATCATACATGGAGAGGTATTTTCCATGCATTAAATTCTAGAATCTACCCGAGGAAAAGTGTACCTCCGCAGTGGAGGGGAAAACAGGCATTGAAAAATAGACTTTATTAAATAAATGTCGTTTCAACGGGATGCACTCAAATGTCAAAGCTAAAACCAGAAATAGCAATTGTGCATGGGAATATTTTTTTTAATAATGAAATATTTTTCATTGTTCTTTCTTACTGTCTTTATTGAATACATTTGTTCAAACACAATTCACTTTTACTGTATATAAATTTATTCTAGGTTTTTGATCTTTTAATGATTTCTCTTTTATACATAAATATTTTTTTACGGTTTATTTCATTTAATTTACTCAAAGAGAAGGCCAAGTTCAAAAGTCTTGGGATTAATATACTCTACTAAAATTAAGAATTCCAGGGTCAAAATTACCCTTTCTTTTAACAGACCACGTGAAAAACTGTATAATCTGAGAACTTTCTTTTCCTTTTTTTAGAGAATATCCCCATACTACAGCTTCACTCCAGTAAAGTAACATCCTCAGTAAAGTCCGATAGATAATATTTACCTCATTAATTTATAATTCTAAATGCAAATAAGTGAGAATTCATATGTAAATATATATATAATGTTTTATACGTCGAATATGTTTTAGACCAATCCTTAATTAACCCAAATCCTTAATATTCCAAATATATTTTAGACCAATATAATATATTTTAAAAAAAATTATTAAATATTGAATATTATTTTAAAAGGGACTTGATTTCCTGTTTTCGATCTTTATTGGTTGTAGTTTTTTAGACAAGGATATTTAGGAAGAAATAAAGGAAAAAGAAAGAAAAGAGGAAAGAAGAAAGAAGTCCTCGACTGTAGAGAAAGCATTGGTTCTACAAACCCTTAATCTTTTAATCGTCCTATTGGCTCTTTGCGTGGGCGTAAGATATTCTTCAACTTTTTCATGATGATCCTGACAGTGAACAGCATATTTTAAACGGTTGCTTGATTTTCTGGATATTGTGCTGCTGCAAACACTCCTCGAGTCATCATAATCCTGAAAAGAGTAAGATTCAAAACTCACTGATTTTGCGGAATGCAGGATACTAACTTAAGTGAAAATCAAACAATATGTGTGAACTTAACCGTGTTTTGATTTGAAATTCTATACTGCCGCACTACCCTCAAATCTGTAACTAACAAGCTCGGAAGTCCTTAATACCGACTTTGTTGGAGATCAAACAACAGCTGTGAAATAATTATTTACCTTGCTTTGATTCCAATCCTCTGTATTGCAATTGCAATATTACTCTCCAGTTTGAAATCAATAGCCTCAAAAATTCTTAAATACCTACTTTGTTGAAAGGGGACACATGCGGAGAGGGAGCATCAGTCGAAAAGCCCACTTCGGACTCTCCAATCATAAATATTGTGAATCCTTATATAGCTCAGACTTGAACAATGTGTATCGTGCCTATCCTTCTACAAAATTTATCTATGAAGCCAGGGGCACAGCTACAGTCCACATCCGGAGAGTCAAGGGGCATGGGATATCGTTCAGAGGAAAGGAATGACGAAACATTTGTGAAAAAGACAAGCCTAAATGTGTTTTCAAGATGTGTGAAAACTTTGGGAAATTATTTATAATGAATACTGAACACCCAATAAAAACAATTAATGTTTACAATTAACGGTATAATTAATTATGAATTCTGCCATCTAACGCACTTCAGAACTTATGAAATTTCTTTTCAATAAATTCTCAGAATTTCCTATTCAACAATTTCGTTGATTTGGTATTCAACCTATTATTTTTCAAAAGTATAAACACTATCGTTAATTTACATTTGAGGAAAATTTTATAGGGGGGAATTAACCGGGATGGGAGAATTTTCAAAGAGAAATTTTCTGTTGGGGAGGGGGAAGTTTCAAGGGGAATTAACAATGGGGAAAATTTTCTAGGAGAAATTTTTCACGGTGGGAATCCTCCGTGGAGGGGGAGTTTTCGTAGTGAGGAATTTTCTGGGGAAGAATTTTCCTTGATGTTGGACCTCCACCCCAAAAATGTTTGTCCAACTCGTAAAAACGTAACAAAAATGATTATAAACACATTCTTGATGCGCTTTTCAAAGTTTTTTTTTGTGTTATATGTGATAAATATTATATTGTATGTTTCAACGTTTTTTTTTGTATTATTTGTATATGTGAATAAAAAGTGTTCACGTAAACTGAAGGACAATGACAACATTTATAAAAAACAAAACAAAAAATACATCTATCTGAATTGTAATTTCCGGCGAGAAAGGTAGGATTCAAATGCTATAATCCTCTTCTTCAATCTTATTATTCCATAATTTTTTTTTTTATCAAAAGGAATTTGATGATCCTGGATTTGGTGGCAAAATAATCATTACCTCATACCGACTATTAGTCCACTTGTTCAATAGGAATGGCAGACGTCATCGTGTTTCTTTGTTTCGCTACTATTCCCCATCGCAGGAACAGACTGAAAAAAAGAGGTATTAGTTCGAACTTTGAACTTTGACTTTATTCAATATAAATACACAAATAAAACACAACTCCAGGGACTGATCAATGATCCCTAGGGCCTAAATGTAGTCCCTGGAGAACTCGAATATTCATACAAATACTATCACTAATTATTGAAAAACAACAAATTGACAAACAAACAAACTTTGAAAAAAAAAGAAAAAAAAAGAAAAAAAAGAAGAAAAAAGACTGATCAATGATCTCTAGGGCCTAAGTGTAATCCCTGGAGAACTCGAATATTCATACAAATACTATCACTAATTATTGACAAGCAACAAATTGACAAACAACAAACTTTGAAAAAAAAAAAAAAAAAAAAAAAAAAAAAAAAAAAAAAAAAAGGCACTGTACACTACATAAAAAAGAGATTCCTCTAAAAACTATTTATTTGTACTAGTAGAAAGAAGATGTTTCTTATAATTATATTTAAATGACGGAACTGAAACAGAATCTTTTATTTCCAGCGGAATACTGTTCCATAATTTTACTCCAACGTATTTGATAGAAAAAGCTGCTCTTTGTGTGTGACAAATATCCGGGATAAGAGAAAAATGTGTAGATGACGACGTTAGATAAGCATGATAATATGACGAGAAATGAAAAAGGAAAAGTTGTGTTAGTCCTGGGGGTGCTAGATTATTCAAGTATTTATACATGAAAACAGCAGTTTGGAGCTGACAAATTTGTCTCACTGTTAGCAACTGAGATTTAAGAAAAACTTCTTTAGTATTAAGTCTATTAAAATAAATCGACTTTACAGCTCTATTTTGTAAGATTTGAATTCTCTTTAAATTATAAGACAATGAATTAGCCCAAACGTAACAACTATAATGCATATAAGGATAAACAAGAGTAAAATAAAGGGTTCGCAAAACTTTTTGCGGAAGGAAATTTTTAAGTCTATACAAAATCCCAGCTCCTCTTGCAATTTTTATATATAATGAATTTACATGTTCTTTCCATGACAATAATTCATCAATGATTACACCTAAATATTTAAATTTTGAAACCCTATATATTAAATGTCCATCAGCTGATAAAGATAGTTCAGTGTTTACCTTTTTAATAGTAGAAAAAATCATGTAATTTGTTTTTTTAATATTAATCAATAAACGGTTACTCCTCGTATATTTTATTAGATCAGTCAACGCTCTCTCCATGGTCTTAAAAAGGGTTTCAACACTTAAAGCTCGGAATAATGAAACTGTATCATCTGCGAATGATATTGTCAAACAATCTTTCATAAAATTTCCTATATCCGCGGTATAAATGAGGTAAAGGAGTGGCCCTAAAATCGACCCCTGTGGAATTCCGCAAGTTTTTAGGTGCTCTCGTGATCTTTTTGGTCCAACAATAACAACCTGTGACCTATCTGATAGATATGACTCAATCCAACTAACAATCCACGGTGGAAATTTATAATTCTTTAACTTTCTAACTAAAAGATTATGGTTTACTGTATCAAATGCTTTCGACAGGTCAATAAATAAAGCTGAGGCATAAAAAACCCGTATCTAGAAAATCTTTCACTTTACAAGTAAAATGGGTAATCGCGTGATCCGTCGAATGCCCTTTCCGAAATCCAAATTGACTAGGTGGTATTATTTTATTTTCTTCCGCAAATTTACTTATTTTATCATGCATTATTTTTTCAAAAATCTTCGAAATAACTGGTAAAATTGAAATAGGGCGGTAATTATTTATCTCTTCCTTATTTCCACATTTGTATAAAGGTATAATACGGCTTTTCTTTAGACCTTTTGGAATAATTCCTTTTTGAAAAGACAAATTGATGAAAATAATCAAAATATGAGATATCACCGGCAAAACATGTTTTAGAACACGTTTCGGCATGTGATCAATTCCAGGAGCCTCTGATGGTCCCAAAGAATTCACTATCTTCTCCAAATCATTTGTGGAAACCGGTTCAAAAACAAAAATGCTTCCATCATTATCAAAATTTGAAGAAATTTTACTTTCGTCTTCTATGTCAATATCATTATCAAATAGTGATGAAATATTTTGACTAATTTCAGTAAAACATTTACAAAAACTATCAGCTATAGATTGATAATTTCCTATTCTCTCCCCGTTCGGGTTAACTATCTCCTTAGGGATCTCATTATCTTTATGTTTATTTGGCCTCAAAATTCGATTAATAATTTTCCATGTTGAAGATACATCATTCTTTGCAAGTTCAAAGGCATTAAAAAAATAATTCTTCTTAACATCTCGTTTTTTCTTATTAACAACATTTCGATAACTAACGTAAATATCTCGATTTTCATTCGACGGTTTCTTCAACATTCTACTATAAAGCTTGTTTCTTAATTTTATCATGTTTTGTAATTCCTTTGTTAACCACAGAGGTTTAAAATTCTTTCTCGATCTATTCTCATGTGGTTCTTCAATCTTACAACACTTGTGCATTGCTTCACGAATCTTATCAAAAAAACAAAACATAACCTACTTCAGGGTCATTCTGACTCAAAACATCGCTCCATTCTAGTTTTCTTAAATGATCTTTTAATTTATTTAAATTTGGTTCATTGAAAACAAATATTTTCTCTTCAATTTTATGCTGGTCATTTGGATATGATGATAAATCGCTAAACGAAACTGTTACAAATGCAAGGAGATGATCCGAACCTGGCGCAACTAGCACATTTGATGATTTCAGCCGTCACAAATATCTTCACTAATTAATATGTTATCAATAAGTGTGGCTGTGCGTTCTGTAATTCGTGTGAGGATGTTAATCGACGGGAAAAAACTAAATGATAGCATAGTTGTTAAAAATTCCGCATTCATATTATTTCCTAGCTCCAATAAATTATGGTTGAAATCTCCCATTGGCATACACGGCTTTTTACACGACCCTAAATTCTGACAAAGATTCTCAAAATGCTGAGACGTTTCCGTGGGGTTAGAACTAGGTGTCCTATAAATAATAGCAATCAAAATTTCAACATCATACTTTTTTACATTAACAACAAAAGACTCAAACCGACCTTCAACCCAGACACCTAAAGTATCTTTTACAGTTACAGAAATATCATTCCGCACGTAAATTCCTAATCCACCTTTCCGCATCTGCGTTCTATTTTCATAATAAAAAGAATAACCTCCTAGTGAATACAAACTTAAATGCGAAATTTCACTCAAGAAAGTCTCAGTTAGTGATATTACATCAAAACAAAGATTACTTTCATTAACTGTGGTAAGTAGTGTATCAAACGCAGTTTCAAGCCCCTGACAATTATACGTGGCTATGATAAAATCACTCGATGATTTAATTTGCCTCAGATCACAAGGATCAATATACTTAGATACCGGAATATTCAGATCTGAACGTCCACTTTAACACATGGTAGTACCGTGGATTGATATTCTGCTTGGCAATGTGGGGCTTGGGGTTTGTTCCATCCCGCAAGGTTGGGCGACAAGTCTGCCACCTTCCCCCTACAGAAAAAGCCACTTAAAGCTTTAAACACCACAAAAAGAAGAAAAAAAAGAACTATGAAAATAAAAGTAAAACATAAGAATCCATTTTTTCGAACAGTTGTCTATTGCAAACAAATTCGGTTTCATTTATAATCATAAAAGGATAAACAATCACAGATACTCAAAATCCTAAGGTGAAATTGAACTATTTGATCTATATAAGTATTAACATAACCTTAATTGAAATTATATCCCTCAAAAAATCGGTAGCATTCGTGCCATTATTTAGAAACAGAAATGTGTGTGCGTTTCTCATTCAGTTGAGAAGAAGTTCCTTGGATTTTGGCAAAATATCAAATGCTACAGGAGAAATATATAATTGTGTTTCATGTGTTTCATAAAATACTTAACTGTATTTTATTAAACAATTACGATGGCTGTGCAGTACAAAACAGATTAACATTTTACTGTTAGTATTTTTCGGAATTCCCACAAGTTTGTTTCCGTCATTACTTTTTACTTTTAACCTTACATTGGATACTAGCTATCATCCGTGACTTATGGTATACGAGATACACATTTATTAAAAAAGAAAACAAACACTATTCGCCTTTCACCTGCCAAGAAAGGCAATAAGCTTGAAAGGGCAAGCGAGGTTATCACTCTCAGCTAATTAAAACAACATTCATACCTTGCTACTCAACACACAAGAAACTTATCTGATGAAGGAATAAAGGAAAAAAGAGAGAAAGAGGAAAGACAAGAAGTAGATAGAAAAAAAGCAAAGTAAATCAGGGAAATACCTTAAATAGAATGACAACCTGAAATTCACTCACGAGATAAAAGAAACTTCTTTGCCCGTGACTTGAAAGCCGGAAGACTAGGCGCATTTTTCACACACTCGGGCAATATATTCCAAACATGGGGACCATAATGGCGAATCACAAAAGATGCCCGAGTGGTGCTCCTAAACTCATGAGTTAAGTTATCAACTTTTCTTGTATTATGATCATGACGGTCTCTATTAAAAGTAAAAGATTTTCAAAAGCAGGGGTGAGCAGCTGATTCAGATATTTATACGAGAAAATCGCGACTTGGTAATCTCGAATTTGGGATACATCCATTAACTTATTCTATTTAAAATGCTCATGAGCAGGAACCTCATCAGAATCATCAAATTCAGATAATAATTTTACAGTTCTATTCTGAAGTTTTTGTACTCTTTTGAAACCGTATTACAAAATTACTTGCCCATATAGAGAATCCGTAGCTAATATATGGGTAAAATATAGAAAAATAAATCATTTTCAGGATCTTTTTTGGGACTAGATTTTTAATTATTCGCATCACCCTAAGGCCTCTGCTTAATTTTTCAGCTATTGCCCTTGAATGGTTTTTCCACGACAGGTTTTCATCAATTAAAAACCCCAAATACTTCGTTGTTGCTACTCTCTTTATCACATTTTCTTGAACCGTGATATGGTCATTTCCAGCACTAGACAAAAGTCTAGAAAATATCATGAAAAAAGTTTTAGAAAAGTTTAGGGTTAACATATTTTGCTGAGGAAAAGTTAGAAATTCAGAAACTTCATTATGAATTTTAATATGTAAAACATCAAGTGAAGGCGCTGCCAGAAAGAGCAAAGCGTTATCTGCAAACAGGATGACACCAGCCTCTGACAGGTAGTGTTTCACTCGGTCAATGAAAATAATGAAAAGTAGAGGTCCCAAGATTGACCCTTGTGGGACCCCACACTCTATTTTCTTTTTTGAAGATAAAAATGACCCATTCTGAACTATCTGATACCGATTGTGTAGATACGATGAAAACCACTCAAGACTTGAACCCTTCACCCAATCGAGTCAAGAGATTGAATAAGCTCTGAGTGGTCCACCGTATCGAACGCTTTTTTCATATCCAAAAACACAGCTGCGGGTATGAGACCAGCTTCAAATGCATCACTAATCCAATCAACCAATTTCAGAACTGCTATATCCGTAGATAGCCCTTTTCTGAACCCAAATTGATTTTCCATTAGAATTTTATTCTTTTCAATATAATAACTTAACTGGGCATGTACCACTTTCTCATATAACTTAGAGAAAAATGGGAGAATAGATATAGGTCTTCGATTCGATGGGTCATCTTTTTTCCCTCCTTTATGAAGAGGAACCACTCTTGCAATCTTTAGTGCTTCCGGGAAGACTCCAAGATCTAGAGAAAGGTTGATGAGGTGTGTCAACACAGGTAAGACACTCGTTTTTGCGGCCTTTATGAGTTTCATAAATGTCAATTGGCGACTATTTACGTTTAAAAACATATTCAAAAACACGTTTTTTAAATTTTCGGTTACTATGGGCTGTGGTTTACTACAGCTCCTTACAGGATTGGACAATATTTGAATCCTAATCGAGCCCTCGCAAAGTAGATCACAGATAAGTAATGAGATATCTTAATATATACATATTGCCATGTCCAAAATCAATTGACGAGACTAGCACTTTTTTTCAAAAATGAGTTACAATGCTCCTAAAAACACCTTATTATAACTGGTCTTTATTCAGTAGGACATTTAGCCTATAAATTATAATAAGTTAAACTCATGAAGATGGTCTAAATTAGAAAAAGTTCGGAAGAATAGGAAAAGAAGTTTGCGAATTAAGATTAAAATATTGGAAGTAAAGGTAATGACAGCGGTCTAGTATAGATCTGAAATGTGGACACTTCGATAGGCTAAGAACAATTGGTACTTTTGTCTTACAGCCACCACACTCAAAATCTTGTATCGCGAACATGAGAATAACCGGTTTTCATGGTCTTTATACTAGACAATATTAGCTTCGGCTCGGTGGGAAACTACATTGTAGCTACATTTTAATTAAATATTTAGTTGGTATTTTTTTTAGGTTAGTTTAGGTTACGTATTTAATATATTGCGGTCTGGGTGGCGCCCCTCCCATAATTCTTTGTTGTAGCTTTGATAATTTTGTTGATAAAGCATTATATTTTCATCATAATTTGTTTTATTTTATTAGCATTAACCAAACTTCACTTCTCGACAGAACATGTTTGTGGTGGCTATAAGACACAAGTACCGAACAATTTGTTAAATGTTTTCCTTAGAAAAAAAACCTGAAAACAGTCTTGGATACTCGTTTGACGGAGCGTGTATCAATTAAAAACCGACACGAAAAATATATTTCGATTCCATTTTCTACGGCTGTAATACAAAAAAGTTGAGATGGCTCATCCACATTTTGCGGATGAAGGATAGCAGATTGCCAAAGATTGTGCCTTTTAGCCATCTACCTGTGGTCAAAAGAAAAGTACGTTGTTCCCGAATGGAAGGAATAGGTTATAAAGAAGGATTTAAAGGAAACGGGAAGCCCATGGGAAGAGGCAAAGAGTGAAGCTTTTAACAGATTGGGCTGGAGGAGGAGCGAGCACAGCTGTGTTGGCCTCAAGTGCTTGGTGCTGCAGTGAGTTGTTAGCAGTAGCAGTAGTAGTTGATAAGCCAACATAAATGAAACCCATATTTTTAGCAGGTGGTAAAACTAAAGTCAATTCTTCCGTACCCGGGTCAGACCTCTTTGGATATAAAGTTGGGTTGGAAGCTTGTTAATTTCGATGCTAAAGAAATTTATAAGTATCTAAATGGGGATGGCAATTGCCATTTCCAGACTTTAGGAAAATCCATAGAGTAATGTAGATGACACGATAGTGCCTCCATGTAAACAAGGTGCCAAAGACATCATTACCAGCTAAAACTGTTACTTTAGTAAAAACAGCCAATTGTATCGAAAGCATCGATGGCTGCCCTACCTTAAACACAGGAAGACGCGATCATGCCATCTAATTTATTTACTTGTTTTCAAAGGGTACCAGGAACTGTCTCACTGCGATCCCAACTTTATATGTCTTTGGATCCTTAAATCAGGAAATTGTGACCCCAAATTTAGACCCCAAGGAGCACCAAATCAGGTACTGAAGGCCCAATATTATTGAAAACCTGCTGTAAATTCAAAAAATCAGTTGTATTTCAAGCATTAGAAAGGTATTACTGGAAATACTTCAGTACTCTTAAAATATAAAATTTCATTTCAGAGCAACAGTAAATACAATCCACTGTGATCTATGTCAGTTTATGGTTCTCAGTCGTTTATAATTGTCAGACGCTGATAACATTTCTCAAGGTAAGTAAGAGCCAAAATTAATTAAATAGCCAAATTAACAAGCAAATTTTATGAAACTTACAGAACACCCAAAGAAATTGTTAAAATTATGAGGTCCCGCGGAAAGCAGCAAAACATCCCCTTGCATACACCCCCACTTCATAAGAAGTTACAAATCAACTTTGCTAGAAAATCCGATTTGAAATTTACAGAGAAGCATATAGCTTAGGACATATAGTGGTTTGACACGGTTCAAAGTTGAGTAAATACATCGACATTACATAACAAATGAATGTGTTTAATATCCATCAATGAAAAAACAGATGGAGCACAAAATAAAACACAAGACACCAATTTTTCTTACACAAACACAACAATAAAACAACGACCAGAAGCAATGCCGACTACTGCTGTAAAACCTTAATCCACGGCTGGGACTTGACTGACTAATTATAGCGATCAATTTGCGACAGAACCGCTTCTTTAGGGTTGGTAACACCGTACTAGCACGTAACATACCTATTGCTGGTCCATGGTGGTAAACACAGCAAAAAATTTGCATATTTGTAGTACACTGAACGCAATTTGAGTCTATCTGTAGCCGTATAAATACTCCTAAATGCACAAAGGTACAGACAATGAGGCAAAACCGTAGTGTTGTACAACCGGGCCAACAGACGACAGTCAAACTTGAGGTTATTTGCCAATATACGGCCATACGTAAAAGAAGACCACTTCAGAAAATGAGAAAGCAGTAACCACCGTATCTCTAGTATTGACCGTCCAATAGGAAGGCCCAGATATACAATGCAATTCATTCGTCCAATGTATGGACGAATGGATGATTGACTTACCTATCAACAAGTGAAATAACATCATTTTTATACAATCCTAAAACGGGCTTATGCCAGATTTGCCTCTCACCCAGACTATCTGTCTTAGCTTTTTCTACAATTATGCGTGGCTTGATGCCCGTAACAACTTGATTTTAATTGAAAATTAATTAATTGTAGAAAAACCCAAGACAGATAGTCCGGGTGAGAGGTAAATCTGGCATAAGCCCTTTTTAGGATTGTATTAAAATGATTTCATTTCACTTGTTGATAGATAAGTCTATCATCCATTTATTCATACATCATTCCTAGGGCATTCTAATATGCTTGGCCACTCAATAATAGAATCACCGAATGTGACACTCCGACCAACATCGGCCTTCAAATAGATACAAGATAGCCAAAATCCAAACACATTTTTATAAATTTAAAACCGATATAAACTCAGAAAAGTGCATAGGCTACTAATCGTGGTTGCAGATGTAGCTGCAACCTAGTAAGTTTAATTAATTTAAGTTATTTTGAAATAAGGCAATTCGAAAACATTCTTGATTGAATAATAAAAATAATATCCGGACATGACAGTCTTACAAAATGTACATTTTTGTATTATACCAACATTAAAAGCACCGATTTAAATTTAAATGCGAGAATTCAATAAAACGAAGAGCTGTTAAAATTAGAAGCCTCATGAGAAACCTTAAGACATTACTCGAACACATGCGCTGCGTGTGTGAATTACATATAGAAAGCCAAAATTTATGACACACAAAATAGCAATACATTCTTAATCTTGTAGCAACAAACGCAAGTAAAAGATTATTGGCTTTGTAAACAGTTCTAAAAACTGAAACGAAAATAATTACTGGTTTCCATACAAAGCACAAGTATTAAAACCGCAGTTATTCAACTTCAGGGGAAGTAATAAACAATAAGAACAACAGCTAAGTTTCAAAAAGACTATCTGTGGTGATTATAAAATACACATAGTAAAATTCCCCAAAAAGCACAGTAGGAGGGACACAATTTTTCAATTAAAATCAATTTTTTATTGATCTATCCTGGCACTTGTGCCAGAATTTATTTTGTCGTGGGAAAAGGGGGTTAAAATTAGCCAAATCAGCAAACAAGAAGAAATAGAAAAAAAATTATAAGAATACGCTATATATTTTAAAAGTACGGCATCCTGTTGGCATAGATCAGCCAATTGTACCACAAATTATGACTGTAAATTAGTCTTGCAATACACTGTAATTTTCTTTTTAGTCATGCTAGTAATGACCTTGCTATATTTTTAATCCAAAATGCTTGTCTTCTTGACGCGAAAAACATTTTTTAACAATAAGTCGAAAATGTTGTTGATTTGAAACATAAGATGGAAATTCCTCAATTAGTCCAACTCACCAAACTGTAACATAGATACGTAAGTTTAAGATATAGTCGGCTTTAAAGCAATGCATCGTACCAACAAACAGTGATTAAGTATCACCAGCGTCGTACTGGGAAGTCACCTTATGCATGGTAAGCACGCTGGTGTGGTAAGCACAAAGTGTGGTAAGCAAGGTGTGGTAAGCACACCTTGCCCTGCGATGCTATAGGCCTCTATGTTGATAGCAAAAAAAAGGCTTTAGAGTGGAGCTGGTTACCCTACAATCACATTTAACTCCCAAGCAGTACTAGAAATTTTATTTTTCGATCAATACGAAGTGGTAAAGGGAAAAAAAAAATCCAGGAAGGCACATGGCTCTTTACTCAAGCAGTTGCTAAAGCACTGCCTATTTCAGTTTTGTGGTTTGAAGATGCGTGTGTGGTTTGAATGGTTTAATTTGACCAAGTAATTCTTTAGAGTAATAAATAGGACGCTTTTAATAGATGAGGATCCCAAATCATCAAGTTTGCCTAATGTACGAGCTTCAATTATAGGGACAAGTTCACCTACATTGTTCATCAGACTCTTCTTATGCTCCTCAAAGAGATTTCTAGAATTGCACTGTAAACGGCCATTCCGTAATGTTTCCACTTTTCTGTTGAAGCTGGTGTTCTTACAATGAATTTTAGTTATGGCCCTATTCATATCTGCTTCATTTTGAAACAGTTCATAATTTTGTTAATGCTACCATTTTTGTTAATACTACCATTTTTGTTAATGCTACCACACCATCATTTTTGTTAATCCTAGCAGTGAAGATACATATTAAGGACTTATAAATATTTATTCTAGGTTGAAAGACTTATCCTTGAAGTTTGGGGTTAAGGAAACAATGGGTTTTCCTTCGGGTATTGGTTTGTCAAGATTATCATTAATGTTTTGGGATATCTCTGGAGGGCTAGCTAAGGGTTTCCTTCCTTTAAGTCTACATCGAACCGTCCGGAAGCCAGGAACGCCAACTTGGGTCGGTATTGGGGGGTTATCTTTAATCTCAATCGTGGTACAATCTGCACTGTCATCAGACAATAATTCTTAGGAGGGATTGGAAATAGATTCATTCCATGTTGATGGCTCTCCGCCCTTCCTTATGGGCTATTGGGCTAGTCTATTGACATTCAGATAAGGGAAAAGAAACATGAAGTTCAGGTACGGCACAGCTGAAGTGGAGCCAAAACGATTGAAACACAGATAAGTAGGAAAAAGGAAATTGACTTGTAATAAAATAAATAAATATTACATTTTATAGCTTTTATCCTCCTTCTTTTTCATACCATGTCCTTGAACTTAATTTTTTTTTTTTAACCAAATAATAAAATATCTTTAATATGATTGTACTAAGAATAAGCCCGAGCATAGGAGAGAGGAGTCAGGGGTCCTTCAAGTGCTCCTCCTTCAAAACCCCAGTTATCTGGGAGCCCACCTCTATTTCTTAATTTTCATCTAGTTTGCATATAGAGTTTGCATAAGTTTTTATACAGGAATAGATTTCTGCTTACGTGTCCTCTCGTTTTTCGAACATTAAAATATTTTCACTTTTAAGTTTAATGAAGCATAGTGTACCACAAAAGACCCATTTGTTTTTCAAGCACGTACTGTATCTAATAAGCTCTGATGGATTTTATTATTTACGTCTCTATTTAATGTTGCTGGAGACATCTTGATTTTCTTTTTTTCTCTGTACACCATCTCCTACACAAAATAAATGCTGATCTTGATAAAGGAAGGGTGCTTGAACATCAATAGAACATTATTAATCAATGTAAATATTCAGAGAAAGTAGGCTCTGAAGTTTGATTGTCTAGCTATTAAGAAGACAGGCGGGGGCAATCTTGGGCTAAAACGTTGAGAGGATGACGGGGGGACTGGCTCACTGATGTCCATAAAGTCAAGCGTATATAAAGATATGTTTTTTGGAGGGGATGAGATACTAAAACGCAATGACAGGAAAAATGACCACTCGCTTCAAGCATATACATAAGGAGAGGTGGGGTTCCCAGGCCATCTTACCTCGAAATGTTTACGATTACTGCTATAATTTTCCATATTTCTATAATTTTCCAAATTTCCATATTATAACTTTCCATATTTCTATATTTGTCGTTTTTCAAAGCTGTGCTCCCCCCCCCCCCCATAAAAGAAGTTCCTGAGCATACACCCAAAACAAACTATTATAAGACTAAATTTACAACAAATACAATGCGCACATTGTCAGAGTTCAGTGGCGTAAATTCGTCAAAATCCTGGGGGGGGGGGGGGTAAAGTTGGAGCCAATTTTCCCAAATCAAGTGAAAATGACAGTAAAAACTAAAAAAAAGCCATTTGTACGATGAAGGTAATTTTTAGTACTATATAAGTACTACAAAGATACTTTATAGTATGATAAAGGTAAACATGTACTAAAAAAAGCTGATCTGCTTCTGTTGATGCTTGAATTATGCAGGTTTATCTTAGTTTTGACAATATTTTGGAAGAAAACTAAATTTCAGCTAGAGGGGGAAACTCGGATCTGGGGGGGGGGGGTGCAAACCGAGGTCTGAGAAGGGTAGCTGCCCCCTAGCAAATTACGTCCCTATCAGAGTTACAAACAAAAAGAATTACAAACAAGTTTATTTGCAAAACAACCATTGGTCGTTTTTAGATGTTTTTTTTTGTGGTTTCCTAAGGCGTCGTCAAACTGGATTTTATCAAGTAGCTGCCACTCAAGAGGACCACAGTACAAACACTTTGAGAAGTTCATTCGAGATCACAGCCTTGATCCAAGATCATAGCATTGAAAGCTTTCCGAAAACTCTTTCACAACTGATTACGAGAGAGTTAAACTGAAAGGTACACATAGCTCAATAAAGGAATATGTTTTCGATCAGGGTCGCACCCAGTGGGCGGGGAAGCTACTACAACTACCTATCAAAGGCTCTGAATAAAAATAATTTGGTAAACTTTGACTGGTGTGGCGAATCCACGCCTGTCAAATTTGTCATATATATACATATATATATATATAATATATATATATATATATATATATATATAATAATATATATCATATATAATATATAATATATATTGAATAACTATATATATATATATTATATATATCAAAGCCGGCGGATCGATCGAACTCCGCCGACGAGAGGCCCGGTTGACCACCGCCGAAGTTTCACTACGCCACCGGCAGAGGCGGTGGCGTTCGGCTGACTTTAAATTAATTTTGCGGTAGTTGTTTATTGCATCAACCGCAAAGTCGGAGCTTTTCTTTCTCGTGTGGTTTAGTGTTTCGATTTTCCTGATTAGAAATCAAGCAGGGCTTGCACTATCCCTGAATTTTCGGGTATTCCCCGAAAATCTATGCGTCACCACGAAAAAAAATTTGGTTCCCGCAATTCCCGAAAATTACGCAATCACGGTGCCACCCCTAGCGATTTATCACCAGTGACTTTCCCTGCCAAATATTGCTTTGCATACCATAATTCTTCACTACTCTCTTGTTCGTTAATTTTCGTCTTTTTTGCTACTTTGTATAAAAACCAGACAGATGGAATATGCAATTGCAAATATTGCAATATACACAGTTCTTCATATGTTGATAAAAACAGTATCGTCTTTATGAAATGAGTTTAAATCATTTCGAATGCAGTTTCCCAATCGCTATTTCTTACATCATTCGTAGTCAAGAATTTTATTTTCAAGTTGAAAAGAATTATATAACGCATTCACTACTATACAGCTTCAGGCTTCAGTTGGATTTTGAAATTGATAGCCGACAGATTGTTTCTACAGCTGCATTGTAAGTTTGCGTTTTTTTTTCTTCTGCTGTTTTTAGATAAGATTTTATTAATGTTTAATACTCAATTATTGAACGCCTGATAGATTAAAGAAAATATAATCTTCTTTCTGAAAAATTTTTACCCCCCGCCCCCAAAAAAACCTTCTATTGAGACAAAATTTAGCTATAGATTAAGCTATGTTTAAGGTTGGGGAATTAAAGATTGAAACGGAAGTTACCCCAGAAATATGATTCATAAAAAATTGTAAATTATTGCCTATAGAGGGGGGGGGATAGGGGGCTATCATTTTTAAACGATAATACCTCATTTTTTTTTATTGAAAGCAGGGGATGCCAAAAAGATAATAATTTTTTTCATTTAAAGTGGAGACGGAAGAAAATGATATCAAATTCCCTGGGAAACCATTGAAATATTTTGATAGACCCAGGGCCATTGGGACTAGTTCACTGTCTTGGGTATTTTTCAATTTCTAATAGGCTACTGGCCTAATTTGGTTTTTGTGTGTGCTCCCTTTTAATTAGATTCTTTGGATCTTATTGAATGCCACGGCGAATCTTTGACTCAGTTTTCCAATAATTTGAGGTTTATCTGAATAATTTCGACATTTTTGTTGTTGTCTTTGTGCTCACAACAAAAAATGTGACATTTTTTGTTGTGTATATTGACCTAGTTGATTATTAAGTAAATTATTTTTTTTAATATAAAGCTGAGACGGTATCCTATCAAGGTGGTATCCAGAGGGGGGGGGGGGGTAAAGAGGTATTACAGTTAATGACAATATCTCGAAATATTTTTATTGAAAGCAGGGATGCCAACAAGTTTTTTTTTATTTAAAGCAGAAATGGCATCCTATCAAGGTGGTATCTAGAGAGGGGGGGGGGGTAGGGAGCTATCATATTTAAATGATAATACCTCGATTTTTTTGAAGCAGGGATGCCAATAATTTAATTATTTCTTTATATTTAAAACAGAGACGGTATCCTATCAAGATGGTATCCAGAGGGGGGGGGAGCATATGGAGTTATTACATTTAAATGATAGTACCTTGATGTTTTTTTTTATTGATAGCAGGGATGCCAAAAAGTTGAAAAGTTGACAAAAATTAACAAGATTTTCGTGAGTTATACTTGATACAGCACTTGTATAGTTTTAATCGTCCAAAGGGAAAGGGACACATGCGTCCAACCCGTTTTTTTCTTATTGATGAAACGAGTTTACTTTGAAAACATTCATTCATAAGTTCCAGGCAGATTCACACTAAAACGAATTGGTGTGACGAAAGCAATATCGCCATCCCCACCTAACGTTGCGCTCGAGTGACAATGGCGCCCTTGGTCCAGTGCCCAAGTTACATTAAAAGGCAAGGTCATAATAAAAGCTTTCAATTTGGGAGGTTCAAGGAGGAGTCTTTGACAGCTGATGACCTCAGGGTACTAGATGTTGCAAAGTTCTTACGTATCTACAGTGGTTTAAAAAATTCGATCACCCCACAAATGATTACCAAAAATATGCACAAATATAACAAATGTAACATCTGGAATATTATAACACTTTTTTCAAAGCTTTGAAGAAAAGCAAAAAGGCTAAATACCCCTAACTACGCTTGTAAGCTATTGTAAAAAGAAACTCTTTGAAGATTTCCATGGATATGACCATAGCAGAAGCTTTGAGCCTGGGTGGGGATCAAAGAGGAGCCTTTGAGTATTTTGACCACAGGTGACTTATTGTTGCGACTTTGTTAAAATTGGTAATTTTTGTGAGCATTTGGAAATCAAACCTTAAACTCAATAACTGATTCTAAGTCTCCTAACATTTTGCTTGGATTAAAGTGACGAACTAGGAAGAAAATCTCAACGTCTGCCTGGAGCTACTTCAGTCTGCACTTCATTTTTTTCATACCGAATAAACCATTAAGTGTTTTTTTATTTCAATGTAATTGAAGTGTTCTCATGTGAAGTGTTCATGTATTTTTCAATTTGATAAATTTACTCCTTTTAGATTCAGTTTATAATTTGACTGATATTAGGTATTTTTGAGTTTATAATTTGGAATGAATCCCCAAAAGAAAAAATGAATAATATCCAAAAGAGCAGCCAAAAGCAATAAAAAAGCAGCAGTTCAGCCTTAGCCTACATGAAATATTCTATAAAGAAGCCAAAAAAACTTTAAAATATATTTTTTTTTAAATATTATGAAAAACCAGTTTTTAGTAGAATGAAGGCTTTTCAGGAATCCAAAAGAGCAAAAAAAAAAAAAAAAAACAATCAATATCAAAGTCGCCCATTTCAACTGTTTTAAAGGTGACAAAACAGATATAGGCAAAGGGCATTATGAAAAAATTAAGCTTCTAAGTTCAAACGTATATTCAAAGTTTTTACCCAGATAACTGACGAATTTTGTGATACGGTATTTGAAGTTTTGTATGTAGTAATGCTCGATGAAAAAAACTACTAATTTTGATAATTATTTATGTTATGAATACATAGCTAATAGATACTTCAACTAATATGCAAGGGTTCTGAAACGCCACAGCCATTTCGTTTCTACCAGATTTCTACTTCTCTTGATGAATAACAAAGAAGACCAGTTTCCAGCCAGCGACATGTGAAATTTTGAACTCATGGATAGGCACGAATCTGTTGTAAATTTAAGCTGTGATTTGAGAAAGACTGATGAAAACATTAAAGTTTGCGGTCAACATTGATCGCGCCGGCGGCGCGCCGCCGACATCTTAACGGCGGCGCGGCGCGCTGTTTTTGGCCCCGCCACCGCCGGTCTTCCCTCATCGGCGCGGCACCGGGGTCTAAATATATATATACTGAACTTGACCATTTTTAGGTGATCTACCGAAATTCTACTCACACAACCTATCTGAACCTACAACAGGTATTACAGCTATATTTATAAGAATCCCAGTATAATATGGTGAGACTCTAGTAAAAATCGGACAAAATTCTGACAGTGACCCCATCTCCTGCGAAGACGGTATCAGGCTATCCCTTCATGTGCCAAAGAACAACTCAATCACAGTGAGAGTGTTCAGGCATTCATTGGACGATTGCTGCATGATACTCTTTTACTAAATTTTTCACAGTAGCAACAAGAGCACCGTTTCTATCTTCTTGACCATCAACATATTCATTGAATTATAGATTGAAAAATAGAAATAAGGTGTTTGATAAAAAAAAAGGTTAGTCTCAAACGCAGGTTCTTCTTGCCCCATAATGAAATCTGGGAGAGGGGGATGTGGCACACATTCTAGCAGGATGCTAGCAGTTTTCTCATTTAAGAAGTAGTTATTTTGTGGGCGGAACTCTGGAATTCCCGGGGATCCTGCAGACGACTTTAAAAAGACAATCTTTCATGTTTGCGAATACATTAATGAAGTGATAAAAAAAAGGACAGTAGTTCAAGTTTGTGTTTTTTTTTCCTGAGCTATTGTTTTTTGGGAAGGGGAAAGAAGAATATTTTTAAATTCTTATATTGTTACGTGTTTCAGAACACTGTTTTGGATGTTTTGTTTCTAATTCTCTTGCCCCCTTTGGTACATTGGCTTTCACCAAATTTTTCCCTGAGGGAATAGGACTTTTTATTAGAACTCTACGAAACCTTAAGCAGAAGCCAAATTGTAATAACACAGAATAAAGCACAAAGAATTATAAATTAGCTTTAATTTTAGCCATTTAATTTAAACACGACACAATTTTGGAACTAATCAACACGTGAAAAAAACGACAATACGCTTAGCTCATTGTTGGACCAAATCAGGACATAGCTCGTTTTCACATCGAGTCAGAACTTAGCTTCTTTTACCCATAAATCACCTTGCAGCTTGTATTTATATCAATTATGTCCCGCTCCATCAACATTCCACATCTTCGTCTTGGCTGTTTTTTTGTTGTGTCATGACTTGCAACATATTTGCACCGAGCAAGTTCGCAGCTTCGACTCAGTTCGTTTTTAAATCGAAATGGATAATTCTTGTATGATCCTGGTTTAAAGAGGATTCAACATGCCTACCTCTCAGCTGAAAAGCTTGCAATGGAGGAAGAGGATAGAGAAGTTAAGGGTCACGTTTCTGCCTCCAATCTTATAAATTTGAATTTTTTGCGCGATTTTAGTTTTAACAAGGTGGAATATGCCCATTTTTCTAATAAAATGCATATGTGAAGAGGGCAACTTTCATAGCCTAGAGTCCCTGTCCTTGGGGCTGCATGGATCATATGCCCCTTTCCTTGAAGTCACATGTTTGGACCTTTTGATCATTCTGAGCAAAATAGGTCTCTCAAAATCAATATGATGTCATGGGAGTTTTGCAAGTGACTAGGGGCAGAAGAAGGCACAAAGGGGACCTATCCTCTGATGAACTTCAACCCGTAAAGAACCCCAGCAATTTCAATTTCCGATTGAATAAACCCTCTTTCAAGTTTCTGCTTTCCTAATAAAACAGGCGCTAAGTATGGGTTATATTTGTCGCTTTTCATAAGAATGCATGTAGATTTCGTCATAGTTATGTTTAGTGTACAACTGGAATTCAAATAAAAATTGTAATATTCGGCAGACCAAATAAGAACGACAAAGGATTATTGATCTAAATGGAAGAAAAGTAAACATTACAAATATCTAACATGAAACAGCAACGTTTAATTCGTCTAAGAAAACTATAACATGAATATACTGCCTTGACAGGATAATATTTTCCGGTGAAAAGACCAAAAATGGTTGTTGTTTTCTTTTATTCAGAACAATTAATAAATTTTCCAAGAATGAAGGAAGACATTACTTATATTATCCAGCTACCTTTTTATTGTAGTACATTTGTTGCAATTATGATAAAAGACACTCACAAAGCGCTGCTGCTTTTCATTCTGCTTAGGCGTAGAATGCAAACGCGTATCGCAGGCAAAAGATGCGGATCTGGTAATCCTTGGTACAGGAATTTTACTTTTCCGTAACGTGTCTTCCTTACTCGGCTCCATAACTAGAAAATATTAGTAAGTTACAACTTATTGACAAAACAAAACTGATATAAAAGTAGAATAGCAATTTCCACTTGAGCAAATCCTTGCCGCTTCGGGTAAAACGGTAGGCAATCAATGGTAACGGGTAGAGCTAGGTTAGATGGACAGGATTTGCGATTTAATCTGATGCGTTATTAATCTCTAATTAGGACAAACATACTCTTATAAACAACTTTTTTATTATTAAGGCTACACCCTTCCGCCCTTAGCCAATCATTGTCTTAGGGTAATTTTTAATGGGAAAAAGCTGGTTTTAAAACTTGAGAATACGACTAAACAATCACACAAAATGCGCTTTCTCATCAGGTACGCACGGCGGAGGGATGAGGGGGGGCTTCAGGTCCGATACCCTTCAAAATTTTGCAGTTTTTCTCAGAATTTCATACTACAACCCCCTTGTCTTTGTGTTTTGACAAGTTGGCATCCTTTCCAAATAGATTCCTGGGTTTGAATTGACGAAAAATATTGACCAAAAGAAAAGAGAGAGAGAGAGCAAAAAAAACGGATTAATCACATCGGAAAAAAACGGATGAGAAGGATTATGAATATCCAAATCAGGAGAAATGGTCATGGATAATCCTACGTGACGCAGTATTTTTTTTATTATACATTAGTGAAGTTTACGATACATCTTTAAAAATTAGTTTCAGATGTTTGATCTAATTTAAAAAAATCGGTATTAATATTTCACAGCAAAAATCCTTTTAGTTTTCTAATCAGATTAAAATAAAAAAAAGAGTTTCCTATATATCTCCAAAAATTAGCTTCAGATGTTTAATCAAAATTGGAAAAAAAATCGGTATTATTATTTCGAAGCAAAAATCCTTTTAGTTTTCTAATCAGATTAAAATAAAAAGTGAAGTTTCCTATATATCTCCAAAAATTAGTTTCAGATATTTAATCAAAATTGGAAAAAAATCGGTATTATTATTTCGCAGCAAAAATCCTTTTAGTTTTCTAATGAAATTAAAATAAAAAGTGGAGTTTCCTATATATCTCCAAAAATTAGCTTCAGATGTTTAATCAAAATTGGAAAAAAAATCGGTATTATTATTTCGAAGCAAAAATCCTTTTAGTTTTCTAATCAGATTAAAATAAAAAGTGGAGTTTCCTATATATCTCCAAAAATTAGCTTCAGATGTTTAATCAAAATTGGAAAAAAAAATCGGTATTATTATTTCGAAGCAAAAATCCTTTTAGTTTTCTAATCAGATTAAAATAAAAAGTGGAGTTTCCTATATATCTCCGAAAATTAGCTTCAGATGTTAATCAAAATTGGAAAAAAAAATCGGTATTATTATTTCGCAGCAAAAATCCTTTTAGTTTTCTAATGAAATTAAAATAAAAAGTGGAGTTTCCTATATATCTCCAAAAATTAGCTTCAGATGTTTAATCAAAATTGGAAAAAAAATCGGTATTATTATTTCGAAGCAAAAATCCTTTTAGTTTTCTAATCAGATTAAAATAAAAAGTGGAGTTTCCTATATATCTCCGAAAATTAGCTTCAGATGTTTAATCAAAATTGGAAAAAAAATCGGTATTATTATTTCGCAGCAAAAATCCTTTTAGTTTTCTAATCAGATTAAAATAAAAAGTGGAGTTTCCTATATATCTCCGAAAATTAGCTTTAGATGTTTAATCAAAATTGGAAAAAAAAATCGGTATTATTATTTCGCAGCAAAAATCCTTTTAGTTTTCTAATGAAATTAAATAAAAAGTGGAGTTTCCTATATATCTCCAAAAATTAGCTTCAGATGTTTAATCAAAATTGGAAAAAAAATCGGTATTATTATTTCGAAGCAAAAATCCTTTAGTTTTCTAATCAGATTAAAATAAAAGTGGAGTTTCCTATATATCTCCGAAAATTAGCTTCAGATGTTTAATCAAAATTGGAAAAAAAAATCGGTATTATTATTTCGAAGCAAAAATCCTTTTAGTTTTCTAATCAGATTAAAATAAAAAGTGAAGTTTCCTATATATCTCCAAAAATTAGTTTCAGATATTTAATCAAAATTGGAAAAAAATCGGTATTATTATTTCGCAGCAAAATCCTTTTAGTTTTCTAATGAAATTAAAATAAAAAGTGGAGTTTCCTATATATCTCCAAAAATTAGCTTCAGATGTTTAATCAAAATTGGAAAAAAAAATCGGTATTATTATTTCGAAGCAAAAATCCTTTTAGTTTTCTAATCAGATTAAAATAAAAGTGGAGTTTCCTATTATCTCCGAAATTAGCTTCAGATGTTTAATCAAAATTGGAAAAAAAATCGGTATTATTATTTCGCAGCAAAAATCCTTTTAGTTTTCTAATGAAATTAAAATAAAAAGGGAGTTTCCTATATATCTCCAAAAATTAGCTTCAGATGTTTAATCAAAATTGGAAAAAAATCGGTATTATTATTTCGCAGCAAAAATCCTTTTAGTTTTCTAATCAGATTAAAATAAAAGTGGAGTTTCCTATATATCTCCGAAAATTAGCTTCAGATGTTTAATCAAAATTGGAAAAAAAATCGGTATTATTATTTCGCAGCAAAAATCCTTTTAGTTTTCTAATGAAATTAAAATAAAAAGTGGAGTTTCCTATATATCTCCAAAAATTAGCTTCAGATGTTTAATCAAAATTGGAAAAAAAAATCGGTATTATTATTTCGCAGCAAAAATCCTTTTAGTTTTCTAATGAAATTAAAATAAAAAGTGGAGTTTCCTATATATCTCCAAAAATTAGCTTCAGATGTTTAATCAAAATTGGAAAAAAAAAATCGGTATTATTATTTCGAAGCAAAAATCCTTTTAGTTTTCTAATCAGATTAAAATAAAAAGTGGAGTTTCCTATATATCTCCGAAAATTAGCTTCAGATGTTTAATCAAAATTGGAAAAAAAATCGGTATTATTATTTCGCAGCAAAAATCCTTTTAGTTTTCTAATGAAATTAAAATAAAAAGTGGAGTTTCCTATATATCTCCAAAAATTAGCTTCAGATGTTTAATCAAAATTGGAAAAAAAATCGGTATTATTATTTCGCAGCAACAAATCCTTTTAGTTTTCTAATCAGATTAAATAAAAAGTGGAGTTTCCTATATATCTCCGAAAATTAGCTTTAGATGTTTAATCAAAATTGGAAAAAAAATCGGTATTATTATTTCGCAGCAAAAATCCTTTTAGTTTTCTAATGAAATTAAAATAAAAAGTGGAGTTTCCTATATATCTCCAAAAATTAGCTTCAGATGTTTAATCAAAATTGGAAAAAAAATCGGTATTATTATTTCGAAGCAAAAATCCTTTTAGTTTTCTAATCAGATTAAAATAAAAAGTGGAGTTTCCTATATATCTCCGAAAATTAGCTTCAGATGTTTAATCAAAATTGGAAAAAAAAATCGGTATTATTATTTCGCAGCAAAAATCCTTTTAGTTTTCTAATCAGATTAAAATAAAAAGTGAAGTTTCCTATATATCTCCAAAAATTAGTTTCAGATATTTAATCAAATTGGAAAAAAATCGGTATTATTATTTCGCAGCAAAAATCCTTTTAGTTTTCTAATGAAATTAAAATAAAAAGTGGAGTTTCCTATATATCTCCAAAAATTAGCTTCAGATGTTTAATCAAAATTGGAAAAAAAAATCGGTATTATTATTTCGAAGCAAAAATCCTTTTAGTTTTCTAATGAAATTAAAATAAAAAGTGAAGTTTCCTATATATCTCCAAAAATTAGTTTCAGATATTTAATCAAAATTGGAAAAAAATCGGTATTATTATTTCGCAGCAAAAATCCTTTTAGTTTTCTAATGAAATTAAAATAAAAAGTGGAGTTTCCTATATATCTCCAAAAATTAGCTTCAGATGTTTGATCTAATTTAAAAAAATCGGTATTATTATTTCGAAGCAAAAATCCTTTTAGTTTTCTAATCAGATTAAAATAAAAAGTGGAGTTTCCTATATATCTCCGAAAATTAGCTTCAGATGTTTAATCAAAATTGAAAAAAAAAACAGCATTGTTATTTCACAGCAAAAACTCTTGTTAGTTTTCTAATTAGATTAATATAAAAAGTGAAATTTCTGACATATCTTCAAAAACAAGCTTCAGATGTTTAATAAAAAATAAAAAAAGCTGTATTGTTATTCCACAGCAAAAACTCTTGTTATATTTCTAATCAGATTTAGGAATTTCTGATATATCTTCAAAAATTAACTTTAGATATTTAATCATAACTGAAAAAAAATCGGTATTGTTGCTTCACAGCAAACAATCTTGTTTGCTTTCTAATCAGATCAAGGCCTGCCTTCCCAGGTTTTTTTTTGGAGAGGGTTTTAATCGAAAACATTTTTTCTGGAGGGGGGGGGGGTTTACACACAAAAAAAATGAAAAAACGCATACAGAATTTGTTTATATCTATTTTTGTTACGTTTTTACGAGTCAGATAAACGAGTTTAGGGGGGGGGAGGGGGTTCAACCCCCCCCCCCCCTCTGGGTACAGCCTTGAATCAGAATAATATAAAAGTGAAGTTTCCGATATATCTTCAAAATTAAGTTCAGATGTTTAATCATAACTGAGAAAAAACGGTATTGTTATTTTACGAAAAAGCTCTTATTAGTTTTCTAATAAGATTTATATAAAAAAAAGCTACGATTTGATATCACTGTGAGGAAAACTTCAATCCCAATAGACCTATTAAGTTCTCAATAAATTCATTAGTTTAATACAAGTTAAATCTACAAATCTAATGAAAAAAAAAAACAACAACAATAACGTCAAATCAAAGACTCACATATATAATCAAAACGCTTGAAATCACAAAATCCCAAGCATGTATACTATCTACGATAAAAGCTAGATAGACAGAGCAATAGAGTGTTTCTTATCAAACGACAGATGAGAACTTGCCAACTAAATTTCCAAGAACAAATTCAACTCTAATCGATGTTGGTTCCAAGTGACATATGCGTGGAAATTTGGAAGTACTGGAAAACGAGTGTTACAAACAACCAAAAGTAATGGAGTTTATTTTACAACGAGAATAAGAAAAATTACCTAAATAATAACATACAAGAAGTAAAATACCAATTTTTTCAGAAGAGGAAGGGGCGGGGAATACACCATAAAACACAATGTATGAGGAATGCCAAATGCAGTCTTCTTTCATTTCTGAGTCCTAATCTTCGCCTCCAAAAAACATTGCAGCTCTTGCTCTGCTCCCGTTTATGCCAAATCCTGCCTTACCTTCGTACCCTTAGTTTAACCTTTCCTTAACATTGACTAGGTCAGTGCAGTGTAACTTGACGCTAAGAAAAGCACAACACTTTTCACTCACATTTTCAGCGTCATCAAATGACAATCCCCGGTTACCTTCAACACTCACAACTTTCACTCACATTTTCAGCGTCATCAAATGACAATCCCCGGTTACCTTCAACATTTACAAGTTTCATTCGAGAAAATAAAAGTTGAATCAGAGTGATTTTGGCAGTTTCGGTTCCGGGTGAGACAGCTGATGCAAATTTGATGGGTTCTGTGTCAGATTGTAGCCGAAAGCTTATAGGAAAATTTACTTCCAACACCAGTTCATAAAAAAACAGAAGAAACAAAGAAAGGAAAAAAAAACAACCTGGATTAAAAACCCACCAAAGACTTAAAGCATTCGTATTCTAGCAAAACCAAGATTTACCTCTTCTAAAGGAAACAGTAAGAAAGACAATACAGATGGAGGAATTATCTTGCAAAGCCCCGCAGGAAAACAAACTTTTGAATTTTTGAGAAAACCTATTCTGAGAATATTGCAACTTGAGATTGCAATTTTACCAACAACTTATCAGCTTTATGTAATACAAAAAAAAGGATTAGAAAAGGGAGGACCGTCCCTAAAAAACTCCCAGGGTCGGATTTAAAGCTTTGACGTTTCTAGGCCCAAGCGTTTTTGCCGCACCATTTTTGCGAGATTTTCGGAAAAATCTCCGAAAATTTAGGGATAGTGGAAGCACTAAACAACACGTAACTGATGAGCCAAAAGTAATGAAAGAAAAAAGGTGATACCGAACTTTAAGCTACCATTCTTGGGAGACATCTAACAGTTTATAAGTGGCCACAAAATTCCTTTGTTGTTTTAAAATCACTTTTCTGTGAATAGGCAGCACGGCGACGGAATGCATCTGGCACGTTGACGATAAATCGCAGCAGTCCAAATTTTTGTTAAGAAAAAATCACTCAGTGATAATTTGCTGCGCCCCCTGGCATTGTCCGCCCCTAAGCCCGGGCCTATTGCTAAATTCTGGGCTGAGAACTCCATTACTTTTTAAGCACATCTTTACAGGTGTCTCCTGGGAAAGCTTTGAGCTCAATTCTGCCATACCTTTCCCTGGAAAGCACACCATGGGCGTACGTAGGTTCTTGTCTAGGGGGGGGGGGGAGCCGATTCTGCGATGAAGGGCAGGAAGGGAGCTAAAGTTATATTAGCAATTTACAAAACTTTACATTGCCAGCAAGTTCTATCACACCCATGAAATCTTTATAATAAGTAATCACCAAAAATCATAAATCATCAATAAGCTTCAGCATTAATCTTCTTGGATTAGAGCAAAAATTTTCCAAGATATAATAGATAATTGCTTCTTGTTAGACTTTTATTCTGTCATTCCAGCTGTTTATTTACAGATTTTTCAACCATTTACCTTTTATCAACTGCTTTTTAAGCCATCTACCTTTTTCAAGTGCTTTTTCAACCATCTGCTTTTTCAGCCACATCTAGTGTAAATTGAAGTTCTAGTGTGGGGGGGGGGCTGCCCCCCTCAGCCCTCCCCTCGGTACGACCATGAAGCCCACCCTAGTTGATTATCGAAGGAAAGACACTAAAAAAAAAGATATAACGAACTCAGACCACGGTTTAAGGTAAAACGTAATTTATTACCGACAAAAAAAGAAGACAAAATACAGCTTGAGCAAGCTCTCCATACAAAGCACGACCTAACTACTAATGTTGACAAACTTATCACAAAAAAAAAATGAGCCTAATAACAATAAAAGAAGCTCACCATTGCAACACCTAAAGCATTTAGGAACATACTAACAATCCTATTGAACATTTAGATTTTAACCTGCACTAATTCCTCCTTTTAGAGCTGTCACTTGTCGTTAGCTCGCCAGTATTTTGCGCTTCAGGGATGGATCCCTGAAGCACATGGATCGATTACCTCAAAATTAATGGAAAAATGTTCTGCCCCGCTAAGCTTAAAATTCATGTATTCGAGCTTTTAATTGGGGTATTATTTCTAATTCAACTGATGAAAGTTAAGAAGTCATTTGATTTTGTTCCTTATAAAATTCGGGTCTCAATTGGATTAATAATCTATTTTTGTCAATAAAATAGTTTGTGTTGGAAGTGAGGAGAGCAGATGACCCCATTGAAATGTTGACAAAAAAATTTATGGTCTTGAATTCTTTTTAGGCTTAAGAAACAGTTACGTAGTCAACCAATCTTATTCCTTAATAAAAAAAATTATACCTTACTTAGGAATACTTAAAAACTACCTAAAAAACCTAAGATGTATCTTTTATCAGTCTTCGCAATAGACTTCATCATAATCATCATTGCCCAAAGCCACTTTTTTCTAAGACACTTACTCTTACTGCAGCAATTTTTACTTATTTTATAGCCGTTTGTGCATTCTTTACCCAGAAAAAAACTATTGTGGATGAAAGCTTGATGTTTTTATGTACAATTTTATTTACTGACCCACTTGACTTTCTTTATATCTGACGTAGATAGAACTTACTTTTTGGTCCGTTTATATCTGACTTTTTTGGTAAATATAAAAAGCAAAGGTGACGACTACGTTAACAGTAGCGATGATTCAAAAGGCATTTAGTCACATAAGAACAATTTTATTAAACGAAAAAAAAAAAAACTGAGAAAATGACTTTTCTTATTGCCAGAAATCATCTCCTATTTGAACAAACATGCTTAATTTGACCTTCGAAACGTGACAAAGATATTTTCTTTACCGATGTTTTTCTTCCCAACAGTGCCCGCAGAAAAGAGGAAATCACATATCTTGGAAAAAGTAAAACTATCCAAGAACCAAATGAGAACGTGGAAAGCGGATTCGGCCAGTCGATCAAGTGCACTTCGTTTAAGAGAATGTGGATACAAATCACAGGTTGACAGAAATGGCACAAACCACCTTTAAATTACACATAGCCATAAAATGTTGTTGATTTAAGATTCCCAAATAGCCAGTTCCGCCTACTTAGTACAAAAACAAACCGGTTCGAGAAATTATCGAAAAGAAATCTACTTCAAACAATATTACTTCATGCAGTTTACAAAAATTTACAAATTTCTTCATATGCGGCATAAAACAAAAATCAAAACAAAATCAAGAACACCTGAAATTATCTAATACAGAAATTTACACTACTTTCCAGCAAGCAAAAAGACGAAAAATAACACATATAAATCACCAAAAAAAAAATAAAATAAAAATAATCAAGAGCAATAAAATAATTAAGAACAAGAACACGATCATAGTTCATATTTTAATTTTGGAAGTCAATTCTTTTTAATAAACTGTACCAGATCTTTTCTTTCATTATTTATATACGACGAAAATTAGTGTACTTAAATACATCAAGTTCACTCCCTTCAGTTCAAACCGGAGAAAAAGACAGACAGCCAGGTGTATTGTTTTAAAAACTTTCAAGTCAGTATTTACTTTTCGATCATAGGTACCCTCAGCCTTAATCAGGGAGGGATGGAGAGACAGGTCGACCGGTTTTTTAAAGAGGTTCCAGATATCATGATTCTTACTGATATTGGTCTGTTGGTTCAAAGATACTCATTTTCAAGCACAAATATCCCCATTTCTGAATGCTTAGCCTATTTTCCTTAGAAAACAATCCTAAAAGCTGAGGACAAACCCTAGGAAACAATATTCCGCACCGGTATGTTTATAATTTAAGCAAAGAGGAGTGGTTATCTGTTCAGCATGATTTACAATTATGTTCCATTTATTTAATTCGTATCCTTTTTATCTAAAAATGTGCCCGTAACCTAATCAGAATTTTTTGAAGTAATGAGAAGGAGAATTGCGGCAATGTTGATTTTAAAGCAATAATGTTTTGGAGTTGCTCCCTGTGTATCTTGAAGACATGCACAAGCTGATTCTCGCACCACATAGCCCCATACACTCACCCTCCACACAAATCAAGTATAAGCAAATGAGCACCATGTGACTGAAAAATATTCATTCCTAACATTGTTTGATAGAAAAATGCAAAAAAAAAAAACTAAAAAATCTTCTTAAATTGCAATTTGACTAACGATATAAATCTATTCATAAAAAGTGGAAGAACTTTATTTATAAAAAGTACCATTTGCTACCTAGCTACCATGGTCTACCTCTACAATTATCCTTGAACAATCAAGCTGAAAAACTATCTTCCTCCTCCTCCCTTAATATGCCCACTTTTGCACCGTAACTAGTTTATTACTTTTGGTTACTGCGCCATAACTAGTCATTACCGTTGTGTCTAATGCAAATTTTTTAACTCATTCGGATTCGCTATTCAGCTTTCTACATCTTCCAAATTAAACACTAAAACTAGTTTTCCTATTCAGAAACAAGAATAAGAAAGAAGGGTATGCAGTCAGAGCAGAGTTCTGCAAATAGTAATTGTTTTTTGGATGAGGGACAATGCTAAGAAAAAACAAATTTTACCTGAAAATTTGAAAAAGAAATACCCAGAAATTTGAGAAAATTTAGGATTTCGTGAAGGGGGGCCCGGTCTTATATAATACCCAAACTGAGTTGACTCACGATGCTTCACATACAAGGACTGCCTAGCCAAACCATAATATTAAATTCATTCTAAACTAATTCCTATCAAAAGCTTCGAGCATATCACCTCGTTTTTTCTGCTCATACCTGTCATAAAATAAACTAAATATGAAAAACTTACACTTATATTCAATTGGTGCGAAACCAAAAATCACACAAATAACACCTTCTTTTTATAGCCAACATTATCCTTTTTGTTTATTTAACTACTCTTCATGATAATGGCCATCCAAAGAACAACTGTCTAATAGATATATCTGATACAGTTTACCAGATCAAAGAATAAATACTCAAATTTAAACAAAAATCTGATACTATCAGAGACATGCCCTGAATGAGGCTCATAGACAGTTACATACTTTTTTTTTGTAGTTTTTCCATACCCACGCAATATATACGAAAACCACCTCATGTGAATCCTTGAATTGACAGGACGCAGTTGCAGCGTGTTTCCAATGCTTAGGCTTTAGCTTACATTTCTAAATACCATCTAGTTTCTGCCAACATAAGAGACTACTCATGGCATGTGCCCACGTACTCCAATATCCTTACTTTTTTTTAACAATTAACATCAAATAAAATAAATTAACACACAAAGTAAAACAAAATCAAAGACAAAATATTATTTTTTTTTTGACTCCCTTGTCAGTGAGGTAATAACAACACTATGACAGGACTACTTTTCGATCTCAACTTTGAGTAATTCCCAAGTAACTCTGCCCAGCCTTCATGATAAAGTGGAATTAGAAATCCGCAAACGAATTTTATCTCTGCTTAAAGTACCAAGGACATCAAAAATAAAATCTGATTGTTTGGATTCGATAAGTAGAAATTTAGAAAATAATACATATCTTACAAAGTTAGGAAAAATCAGCAATCCAATTTTTAACATAAAGAAGAGCCCCATAAGCAGTTATGGTAGTAAAAGGCACCAAGCTTAAAAAAGGAAACGTGAGTGAAAATAAAAAGCAAAATCTTTTTTTAAGTATATGGCACCAAACAATTTAAGAAAGTATAGCTTTTTTTGAAGGTTTAGTTGCCTTTGGGAATCAAGAGACTCTTTAACACATATGTTTTCTTATTAATGTTTTCCCGACTCAACGAAGCAACATTGACGATAATGTGATGCTATCCTAAAACCTTCATAATTCTGAAACAGCCAAAGAGAAATCTTAGGAAATCACGCTTTATGTATAATCTAAGATGGGTTCAATGGGCAAAAATGTTTAATTGTATATCTAAATTTCTTGTAAGCGTTATATTCTAACACAGGTTTGGTTTTTTCTAATTTCTGTTCCTTTTCACGATCGATAGACATACCATTCAGTACAAAAGGTTTTGAAAAAATTTCTTCATCAATAAGCAACTATCTCTAAACAACTCTTTAAGAGGAGAGCTGGCCAGAGTTAACTTGACTGCAAAATTATTACTGTGACACCGTTTTTACTCTTAGCTTTCGTGTTAATTGTTTGGCTCATGGAATGGTCAAGAATTACTCAGAGTTAACTGTCTAACATCACCAACATGAAAAAAAAACAGAAAAAAACAGACATGCTCAGTTTTCAACATACCTAGTGAACAATCTTATTAAGAAAGCTAAAATTAGAGATCTAAAAAAAAGGCAAAATATAGTTGGATAAGCCTTCGTAGCTTAAGAATAGAATCTAGAAAGGAAATATGTTCTTTAATATTTATATTAAACTAATATTTTATATTAATATTATAATATATAATATAAATATATTAATATAAATAATATTTATATTAATATTTATTAATACCCATTAATAAAAAAAAGTAGACTTTTGAAGCTCCCGAAAACATCAAAAGTATATAGAAACGATATTTGGTAATCAATTTGGTGCTCAATAAAATCTAGAAAGCAAGTCTAGGTGTGTTGGTTAATATTTTTCTTTTTTCATTTGTAACTCGTAATGTGTGGTAAAACAAGGAATATTAGGATTGGCCCGCAGTACGACGATGCGTCAAATCATGTACAAAACTGGCACTTATGAGGCATAAAAACATTGTTTAAGGGAGACTTCGATATGATAATTGAAATATAACATATTTTTAGTAAAAAGTGAGCAGTTCAAAGACTAAATTATTAAAAGCAGAAAAAAAAGCAAATAACCGAATCTTCTGGTTTAAATATCTAAAATTTCGCTGCGCAGATCGAAATACAACATATTTTTAGTCACAAGTAAGCCGTCTAAAAATTAAATTAGAAATAGCCAAAAATGGCCAATTTTTTTTGCTGATTTTGGTTTTAAACGCATAAATCATATATTGAAGAGAAGTATTATGCGTGTTCTGGTGTTTTACTTACGCATTTGAGGATGAACATTCTCCTTAACTGTATCTTAATAAGACATAATCAGATCGGCTTCTAAAGAATGATTTAATAGTCAATAATAAGCATGAACTTTTTTTCATTTTTTTTTTGGCATCAATCATTATTTTTTAGGAATATCTTTATGAGCGCAAAAGCTAAGAATCAGTCAACTCTTTTCCAAATTTCGTTTTGTGATTGAAACTGAAACAATAGGCTGTACGCAAATGTGGTTCAATACCGCTCTCCAGGGCTATTATAATGAAAGAAAGGTTGAGGTGGCCAGGGCACGTTGTGCGGATGAAGGATGACAGATTGCCGAAGATTGTTCTTTTCGGCCAAACGTCTAGGGCTAAACGGAAAGCAGGTCATCCTCGTCTAGGGTGGAAGAACATCATACAGAAAGATTTAAAAGAAATGGGAACTTCGTGGGAGGGTGTAAAAAGGAAGGCTTTGAATAGATTGGGATGGAGGAGGAGCGTGCGTAGTTGTGTTGGCCTCAGGCGGCTTGGTGCTGCAGTGAGCTGTCAGTAGTAGTAGTAGTATTTATTTTCTGATAGATCCCTGGACTGAACTTATTTTCATCTCCTCAAAAATGCTTGTTAGGACCAGCTTTTTTAAGTAAACATAACAACCTTTTTGGGTTTGAGACTAAAGTACTTTGATTTTCGTAGTGTTTTTTTTTTTTTTTTTTTTTTTTTTTTTTTTTTTTTTTTTTTTTTTTTTTAGTAAAGCTCTCTTGGAGATTCTTTCGATCAATCGAGAAGAAGGGGGATGGGGAGGGATTTCCATATTTGTCTTGATGGGTCGATGTTTTCTGAGGGGATTATAAAAATTACAAGCTTTTATATTATGACGCACAAACAGTTCAATACCTACTAAAATAATGCCATAAAAAAGGCTATCAAATATAGAAAAAACCGCGCTGTTGCCATGGAGTAAAAAATAATATTTAGGGAAATCAATTGAGCAATTCTTTATGATAAATAAAATATAAATTGAAAAGAAGAAGAAACAGAAACTTGAAAGATCATAAAAAATTATATTGTTAACGTAGTAAAACTTACTACATTAAGCAATACTTTCTACGGGCAAAAAAGTTACTCTTGTCTAAAGAATTACAACCTGTGATGTTATTGTGGAGGCCGATATACTGAGGATAACTAATCTTGCTTGGAGTATAAACAGATAAACCACGTTAAGATGTATGTTCTTCCAGTCGTAAAATAAATTATGCTTATTTAACTTTTAGAATTATTCAGAGAGTACATTGATTATAAGAACATTATTATAAGAATAATTGATTTATAATCAATAAGAATTGATTATAAGATAAGAATATCATACACGTTGATTATTATAATATTATATAAGGTTAACAAATAAAGAAAAGCTGCGCTGTTGCCAAGGAGTAAAAAAATATACATTTAAAAAAGAAGAGAAAGAAACATGAAAGATCATCAAAAAGATCGATCGGAATTCAATTATTAGTATGTGTGTTGCAATATGTTATTCAGTTATCTATATTTAACCAACAATGTCACGTTATAAGTATGTTTATGAATTAACTATCTAATGACTTAAGTTCTTGTAGTTTTTTAGTATGCTTTCATAAATCACAATTGTTAATTCTAAACTTCGAGAAACAGCTGGTACTACTGAAAACAGAGCCACGAAGATCAAGGAATAAGAAATTATCAAAGAAATACAAATGCAAAGAAGGGACCAGAATAGAAAAAGGGAACCACATGGAAGGATCTAGATCAAATTCTTAAGTTACTTAGGCCACCCTATTAAGCTTAAGGTCACTTTTTCGCGTAAAAATAAAATAATAACAACAATGTCTTTGGTGTAACCGGGAAATAGGGCACTGGATTTCCTGCTGATCTCAGTCTTTAGAATCTTTTCCAGGCTGTACATTCCAGCCCAAAACCTCTTTATCAAAACCACAACTTAAAAGATTGCATTTCTGACCCAAAGATTCATCAGTCCAAGCAGTTGAGCATACCATACGTCTATGGCCCTAAAAAAAAAAGATAATTATATAGCCAAGGGTAAGACCTAAAAAGTTTTAAACTAATGGAAGATGAAAAAGACTTAAAAACCACGAATTAATTCTTACTCTATATAAAACTGTCTCAGCCCTATGATGTCGTGATGATCGCCTGCAAAAATAGGCCAAATATGAAGTCAGCTACCTTACGATCCCATTATAATCCATACTATATAGCGGTTTGTCTTTTTGTTTGCTAAACATTCCAAAAATATTCAAATGTTTCAAATGAGCTGAAACTTGGGACGCATGATCCTTTCTGGTCTGTTGAACGGCGGAAAATTTCGAGGATACTTGCACTTGAATCATAATTCATAATACAGTTAAATCATCTACTTTCATGGCTACAGAGCGTACGGGTTATTATAACTGGTTAAAAGGCAGTAGATTTCTGGTTCGATTTTCTAGAAGGAAATTGAGGGAAACGGCTGGAAGTGAGAGGAGAAGGTCAAAAGAGTACGAGGAGAAGTCTGTTAGAGGGAAAAGTAACATATTGCACTTTGTTTGAAGCACTTATAGCACGTGCAAAACAGTCTGATAGGAGAATGTAATCAAAAAGATATAGCTGGGAGTGGGGACTCTGAGGTTGGTTTTCAATATTTTATGACTTGACATTTGTTAGCATTATCAATAATCAACTCAAGATTTCATAGCACGCAAGAAAAGGTCAATAGGTACGACAGGAACAAAAAAATGCCTTTTTGTGCATTCTAATATATATCGTTCTATAGTGTTGTAGATATCTCTTCTGCTTTATACGTATAGGTCGTTGGTTGGATCCCAGATGGAACCATTTGTGCAGAAATGGTTTGCAGAATGGAAGGTGCAACAATGGGTCAAGAAGGGTTGAAAAGAAGGGCTTGCTGAATGGGAGGGGAATTGAATGCAGAGTGATATCAGGAAACACCAGCAAATTCGCGACGTACTACAAAAGCATACAATAAACCATTATACTGATTCCCAAACAGCACCAGACGGTTTTAGCTTGCAAATAATATTTCGAGTCAAACAATAGGTTCTTAGTAGAAAAGCCCGACATATCATAACAGTAAAGTGATAAAAGCTCCACTTTGTATTCTTGAGGTCATGGGTTTGAGTATCACCGAGAGATATAATAATGATAATGATACTTTATTATAAGCCAAAAACAGGCCATACAGCACAGTATTCTTAAATACACTCCACAAAAAAAAAATAACATAAATATCAAGTTTCGCTCATTGATGTCAACGCTTCCTTTACATATTTACATAACTGCCTGATTGTCCTTTTTACAGTCGTCTGCAGGATCCCTGGGAACTCCAAGTTACCACCCTCAAAATACTTTCCCCTTAAAAGAGAAAGTTGCTGGCACTCGGCGAGAATATGGGCTACATCATCAATACCTAGGTTACATCTGGGGCAAGAGTAGTCCGCATCCGCATCTGGGGCCATCCTTTTTCTTTCAAATACTCTTTTTCTATATTTTAGTGGCAGGTAATTCGCTCGGATCCGAAACCAAGTCCTTAATGTCTTCCCTGGTAACCCTAGTTTAAAATAATATTCAAACCCAAATATCTCTTTTACTTGGGAATAAAACTTCAATGTCTCAGATGTTTTAACTGCCTGGGTCCGCATTTTGACTTCCTGGTCTTTTATTCTTTCTATAATCTTAGCAAAAAACAGCTCGTCCTGATCTGAGGGTCCTAACCCCTCATTCCAAATACAAGATAATCCTACTCCATCTAAAACATTTTTTATTTGATACGGCCACGATCTTTTACGTTTCAACCGTAGCATCTCCAGATAAGCTGCTTTTGCTAACCTATCTTCTGACAGACTTAGAACTTTTAGCCAGTACCGGATCATCTGTTCTAATCTACTCATTCTCAGCGAAAATATTCCCAGATCACCTTTTATTGCCTGATTGTGGGTCGTTACGTGAAGACCAATTAATCTTTTAAAGTATTGCAGCTGAATTGATTCCAATTGTGCTGCCGGGTCATGCCCCCAGAGTTCAGCTCCGTAATGGATATTTCGCAGTATATTAGAACCATCAGCCTAAGCGAATGACATAACCAGCTGGATAATTTCTTATTCTCGTATAATAAAAATCTGTACAGCATCAAGCCGACTTAGGCCGACAAAGCTGCGCAAACTCTTTCTCCATACCAACCTATTCATAGTTTCACTTTTTACCCTTCCAAAAGATTCCAATGTCCTTGAAATCCTTTCTTACGACCTCTTACCAATCCATTCAGAGACGACCTTATTTTCGATTAACCCTAGATAGATGGCTCAAAAGAGCCATCTTAGGCAATCTCTCATCCTTCATCCGCAAAACGGGTCCGAGCCATCTCAACCTTTCTCTCGTTATAACCCTAGAAATTGGACCTAGAATATAACCCTAGAATAGGACTCTCAAATGATCTGCAAAATCAAATTCTAGGAGAGTTTTACCTTCCCATTTGATTTAATGCTCTCCCATAGCCTTTGCCGTGTTCTCGAGAACAAAGCTTATCAAAATGAACCCTATAAATAAGGATAGAACACAACCCTGCTTAACTCCTGATTTAATACTAAACCCGCTACTAACCTCATTTCCTATCTTAGCCGCAGCAAAATTATTCTCGTTCATTTTAGCAATCACTTTAATGGGTTTGTTTGTCTGGCATACCTTACAAGGATAGGAACTTCACAAAAGCTAATCTATCGGCTGAATTAAATGTCTGTGCAAAATCTATAAAGCTGAGGACTAAAGGACTCTGTTGATTCAGGTACTTCTTATGCTACCACTCCGACGTTGTTCCGCCCAATTACATACGAATTGAGCTTCTTTCTAGGATTAAGAATCGATAGTTTAATATACAGTAGTCTGTGAGATGCCAAAATCAAGTATTTGACGGAAAATCTAAAAATCAAAGGGTTTGTCAGGCACTCAACGTTGTTGTGAGCCCAATTTTTTTTTTTAAAGATCTTTTGCTAGAATTTCTGGAGTTTCAGATAAAAAAGAAAAAAACTTTAGAAATTATTACCTGAAAACTGTGGGTACCAGAAACGGCCTGATTGTTAGATTTAGCATACAATACCCTAAAGTTTGACAAAATATACTACGCAAAGCTAAAGGCAATAGAGAACTTCTGACTTAACTTTTGGGAAAAACATGAGATTTTCGAGAAAAATTCTGGAAAAGTTCAGGGTTTATCAAGAAAGTTGCTACCTGTGAAAGCTATTTTACCCTAGGTTCACACAGATGTTTACACACGCGCAATATTCCCTTCCCAAGGTCAAATTTAGTTGCCAACAACTTGAGCAAAAAAAGTTGAAAAAATTCAACTTTTACGGGGCAACAAGGCAATACTTGCAACAACATTTCTACAGCAGAGCCAGCCATGGAAGATAAGTCATTATTTAGTGGTAAGGCTATCTATAGCTGTAAAAATTGGAGGATGTAAAAATCTCGTACGAAAACGGAAGCAAATAAAATTAATCATTGATGAAATTGACATAACTTTTTCTTGTGTGAGGCTAGGCGAAAATTCAGAAACTATGCTATTACGCTAATTTCTCTAGAGCACTTTCTAAAACCTTAAATGAACTTAGCCAGCAAATAGATCTATGACTGGTTAAGGCTGTCATGAGTTTTGAAGCAATAGTCGTAATTGATTAAATGAATAACCTGTCTGTTGTTCCTGGGAATCCTTCCAAGGCGATGGCCAGTGATATCATAGAGCAATACATTTCTATTATCCATAGGGATGGCTATATGATTCGATGATGCTACTGACATTCGATTAACAGCCGAATCAACCCGTATAGCGTGGAGGGGTGTCCGCATGTTTTTGAGATCCCAGATTTTCACAGATTTATCATCAGACCCGGAAATTATTTTGTCATCACCAGCAAATACAGCACAATTTACAGACCTATATAGAAAAAAGAAATAATTGAATAAAACAAAAAATAGCAACAGGAAGAACAAGACGAACCATTGTTAGGATGCAGGACAGGATAACCTTTTATCCATCTTATCTTATTTTCATTACAGCGCTAATTTTTCGTTGCTTTAAGCAGGCGTGAAATATTTCTAGGCTTTTTTTCGTCTTTTTGCATGTTCTTTTGAAAGCATATAGTTTCTCAGAAACGGCTCATAATAGTGGAAATGATTTTTTTTTATAATTTGCACCTTATTTACTCTGTAACTATTAATTCAAACCGCGTAACCATTTTGTGTGAATTGTGATTCTCAAGTTTTATATATGTGACAGAACATATGCGTATCTTCAACTCGAAGAAACTTCTATCTATGAGTTATTCCGTAATTAAGGGAACACTTAAGGAGTCCCGAGACGGTCAATCATTTAGATCAAAAGCTTCCGTCAATAGATTAACGTGTCAATCAACCTTCATTCGACCCTTCAATCAACCCTTTAATCTTGACAAAAGCTAATTTCAAGTTTAATTTTAACTCACGGCCAAATATTTAGTTTCAGTTCAAAGTCGGGTAGTGAAGTGTCTACCGTGTCCAAAATACAGTCTAATACTGATTTGGCTTTTCTTTTATGTACTTTGTCAGTGCTCAAGGGAAAACAAAAAGGAAAATAGGAACTATCTTTGTTCCAAGGAGTTGTAAAACATGAGAAATCGCTTCACTCATGATCATTTACTGAACGTTCTGCGCAATACAGAACAAGAGGAATACAGGAACTTCATCAGAATGGACCAAGATTGTTTTGATTTTTTACTTAAATTAGTACGGCACAATATAGAGAAGAAGAATACAAATATGTCACGTCCTCGCGGTTGAAAATTGTTCTTAAAAACATTAATTTTCTTTTTTAGTTCGGAAACTGTATTATCTGGTTTCGATGTCTTTACCGCCCGCAATATTCTGTCAAATGCCGCATTTTTCTTATTTCGGTTATAATAGTCTCCACTTTTAACCTTCCATAACTCAGGGTGATCCCGGTATAACCCTATTAATAAACCGATAAACTCGCGTTCCACATTTTTGCTTACTTCCGATGTGTCTTCCATTGTTGTTGGCGCGTGACTGACGCAATATTGGAACACAACTAATCTAGACGGTCAATCACCCTCGTCAACCGCTTGAGTCAGTCAGTTTTCTATCAATCACCGTCAACGCTTGACTCAAGCGTCAAACAGGTTCCTAGACGATCAATCACACCTGAATCAATCGATTGATTGAAGCTTTTGATCAAAATGATTGAACGCCTTGGGCCTTCTTTACTTTCATTTCTATTCCAGGGAAAAGGCTGATTGGTCTAAGGTATCATCCGTCTCTTCTTGTGAGCTCAGTTACAACTATTTCAACATGGCATGCATGAAGGTTAGGACTAAACATTCTCTTTTAATAGCTACGTTTCTTCGTCATGTTTTAGGAGCCATGGTTCAAAAGACCAATCTTAGAAGTGACTTCATTTACCAGCTCTGTTTTATTACAACCAAAATTGACATATTTACTACTAAATCAAAGTAAGAAGGTGAACGAGATGAACATATATGTGTTCTACCAGCAATTTGGTTTCCAATGGAACAAGGTTAAATTCACTATCAACATTTTCTCTTTTACTTTTGTCTTCTATAATAAAAAGTTGAAGAACTTCAGGACTTCATGCCTTGTTGTAGTTCGTTAATAAAATTGTTCACTGGTGGAATTGTTAGGTCAGCAGGTTCCTTATGTGACGCATTAGCTTACCTGCAGTCAACAGTCTCGACGCTGTTTGGTTTCTTTCTAGGTTTTACGGATTATGCAAAATCAGCCCGAATAAACCAAACAATCAAATTAGTTTGCTTTAATCCTCAATCCAGGATTTTCACATAAAACCTTTCATTTATTTATTCAAAATTATTATTTAAAAAATGAAGTTTTAAGACTCAAAGAGACAAGCTTATGAGACTATGTACTTAGAGAGTCATTTTTCCAGGGATTTTTTTTTTTACATGACTCAAGTAACACGTATACAGTACCTTATAAAATTCAAAACGTTTGAGCTGTACTGGAACCACTTGACAGTCATAAAGATACCATTTTTTACTGACAGAAAACAAGCTCATTTGCCACTTATTGTATTTGGTTTGTAACAGCTTGGATCCTAAAATTCTAATATTTTAAAGCTAAGTCCTAGTCATATAGCATCGTCCACAGTGAGGAAGAAAATAAATATTTTCCATGGATTCCCAAGAAATATAGAGCAACGAAACAATTTATGTTTTCCAATGTCTGATCCAAAGCGCCCATCGCGTTTAAATGACCAGCATTTCCTAAAGATATATTCCCTGTATGAGGTCTTCTTTCATCTATTTTATACACGGGTTCCTGTTGAAGAGATACTGCAGCTAGAAATCCATAAAAACCATACAATTAATACACATCTAGTGCTTCGCAACGAATGAAGTTCTTCTGACTATGAACGAACGGATTGACCAGGGTTATTTATTTTTAAGATAATGATCGCTTTCCACTAGATTATAGATTTTAAGTCTCGAGCTACTATATGAAGATCTACCATTTTCATCCCGCTAAAGCAGCTTTCACAACGTCTCTAAGATTGATCAAATTTGATTCCGAAGTACAACGCGTGGAGTAAAACGCACAAAAAAAAGATCAATTAACGAAAACAAAAAACAAAAAGAGAACAAAAGAGAGAAAAAAAGAATAAGTCAGAACTTAAAAAACCTAACAAGGCGGTGATGCGGAGAAATACGGCCGTATACTGTGTTTTGAGAGCCTTCAGTGCAGTACTTCCAATTTTAGTGTAACGTCAGAACTAAAAAAATTAATAAGAGCCCGGCTTATTTCCAAGAAAGAAGAAACAACAAGAATTCCTCAATCTAAAATAAATAATCCAGATTCTTTTTAATTCTTTTTTCTTAAGAAGGGGAACAAATCCAGAAGCAAAAAGAATAGACTAATCACAGATTGTTGCATAGAGCTTGAGCAACGCATGTCGGTTATATTTCTCTCTATTGGCGACAATCTTGGCGTATACTAAATGGTTGTTTTATCTATATCTGAGACTGTGCGCTGGCGCAAGCTTTGAAGACAATATCATATACTTTACCTTATCTTGGTTCTGAAAGTTACAATAAAATGTTTTCTTATATACCTCAGTTGGCTTTATAAAAAAAAAAAAGATATTACCAAGTATTCGCAAGGTCTTATTCCCCCCCCCCCATGCAGAAAAAAAGCCCCAAAAGGCTAGTCCTGTTTGTGATTTGCTGAAAATTGACTAGGTTCCGAATATGTAAAATTCATTAAGTTTAATGTTACCAATCAAAAGCTACCAGCCAGAGCTTCTGAGTCATGTTTAAGCTCTTAATCAAGTAAACTTAGGAATACTCACTCAATATGACCTTGAAAAACCCGAACTGAGTGCATATCTCTAAAGTCCCACAGCCGAAAAGTAGTATCTTTACTAGACGTAAGGGCAAGACGATTTTTTGAATGAGCAGAAACGAAGGTTAGCTCTTCATCATGACCTAAGAGAAAGGGATATAGATAACAAAAAAGTTCTAAATCGTTACTTAATATTAAATAGTAAAGAAGGCGGTGAAAGATAGTTAAAGGCAAACTTAGTAATATATTATAATGGAAAAAGGTTACAGAATAAAATCTGTTCTTTTTTTGTTGTTGATGTTATAAGGTCATCAGAGTATAAAAAAAACCAACTAAAATTAAGCTACTCTACAGGGGGTAGGGGGAATTCTAGGCAGAAAGAGAAAGGTATAATGAGAGAGAGAGAGAGAGAGAGAGAGAGAGAGGAGAGAGAGAGAGAGGAGAGAGAGAGAGAGAGAGAGAGAGAGAGAGAGAGAGAGAGAGAGAGAGAGAGAGAGGAGAGAGAGAGAGAGAGAGAGAGAGAGAGGAGAGAGAGAGAGAGAGAGAGAGAGAGAGAGAGAGAGAGAGAGAGGAGAGAGAGAGAGAGAGAGAGAGAGAGAGGAGAGAGAGAGAGAGAGAGAGAGAGAGAGAGAGAGAGAGAGAGGAGAGAGAGAGAGAGAGAGAGAGAGAGAGAGAGAGGAGAGAGAGAGAGAGAGAGAGAGAGAGAGAGAGAGAGGAGAGAGAGAGAGAGAGAGAGAGAGAGAGAGAGAGAGAGAGAGAGGAGAGAGAGAGAGAGAGAGAGAGAGAGAGAGAGAGGAGAGAGAGAGAGAGGAGAGAGAGAGAGAGAGAGAGAGAGAGAGAGAGAGAGAGAGAGAGAGAGAGAGGAGAGAGAGAGAGAGAGAAGAGAGAGAGAGAGAGAGAGAGAGAGAGGAGAGAGAGAGAGAGAGAGAGAGAGAGAGAGAGAGAGAGAGAGAGAGAGAGAGAGAGAGAGGAGAGAGAGAGAGAGAGAGAGAGAGAGAGAGAGAGAGAGAGAGAGAGAGAGAGAGAGAGAGAGAGAGAGAGAGAGAGAGAGAGAGAGAGAGACAAGAGAGAGAGAGAGAGAGAGAGAGAGAGAGAGAGAGAGAGAGAGAGAGAGAGAGGAGAGAGAGAGAGAGAGAGAGAGAGAGAGAGAGAGAGAGAGAGAGAGAGAGAGAGAGAGGAGAGAGAGAGAGAGAGGAGAGAGAGAGAGAGAGAGAGAGAGAGAGAGAGAGAGAGAGAGAGGAGAGAGAGAGAGAGAGAGATGAGAGAGAGAGAGAGAGAGAGAGAGAGAGAACCGATTTTTTACAGTTAATAATCTCTCCTTGCTCCCTTAATTTCCGCATTGTTTTAATCAAACAAATACGTTTCTGAAACCAAGCTCAATTATATTGAGTCATCAATTCCAATATAGCTCTAGACATGATGCTATTTAAAGAAAAAACACGAGCGTTTTCTAGCTCATTCCAAATATTAGAATCATGATAAATTATTGGTAAAGAAAGAGACCATATTAAGTTGTGAAAAATCCATTATAAATATTAAATGTTAACAGTAATAATTATAGCATATTTTGGTCAACTACAATCGGTTGGAAACTAGTGTTAGAAAATTACCCTAACAAAAAAAAAAAAAAAAAAAAAAAAAAAAACTCGGTAAGTAAAATTGGTAAAATAAGGTAAAATTGGTAAAAAAGGTAAAATAATGTAAAATTGGTAAAATAGGGTAAATATGGTACTCCCTAGGAAATATAGGGTAAAATTGGTGTTTTAAAATTGCCCTGTAGCTACAAGACCAGTCGAGCATTTCTTTTCAAGCAAAACTTTCAAATTTTACCGAGACATTTTGATGATTCTAATTTTCCTGGGCTTAAAAAAGGCAATGCCCCTTCATCTACAGTTTCATAAATTTAATTAATAGTCTAGTTTATTCCTTTAGTCATATTATATTAGCGTTTTTTTTTATAGCTAATATAATCATATTAGCTATGATATAATCATAAAATCATATTAGCAATGTTTTTCTATATTTAAACCTAAGAACTGTTACCTGACAGCCTTGCATATTTAAATAGCCGCATTCAGCCACATTTCTCATATCATATACAGTTTATTTCTCATTTATTTATAAAAGCACCGAATACATGTAAAAAAGTGGTTTGTAACACTTTGATGACTTTGATAAACTAAACTTTGGATCACAATAGCAGAACATCCAGTCACTTTCAGTCATTAAGACCGTCTCCAACAGGATCTGCTGGCAAATCTAGCCCCTCTTTTTCAAACTCAGATTCAGATGAATGTGCCCGTTCCGAAGCCCCCCCCCCACCCAAAACTTCTGGAAGCGGGCTTGAGGATTATATATCAATTTATACCTCCAACCTCCCCTCGTCTCTTCCTTACAACTAGTTCTATATTTATCTGAAGACTGTTTCAAAACAACTGCTGAGACACAAGGGCCGTTAAACTAGAATAAGAATTTGTCTGAGATACTGTAGTTATTAACAACACAATTGGTAACAATTGGTTGAAAAGTTGGCACGCTAAATCTTAGAAAAAGACACCGTAACTTTCAATTTCCAATTGACTGAGCCTCCTCCAAAATTTATTCAACCATCCCTTCCACATGAAAAGCCTCTGGGAAAAAATAAATGAACAAATATTAAAACTTTGAACCCTTATGGGTCTTTACTATAGGCAATACTACACGATTGTCTCTGACTTAAACAGGAGAGTAGAAATTCCAATTTCCTTTCTAATGAAGATCCGGAATTATCCAGGGGAAAATGGGGGGATTTCCGTTGGGGAGGGGGTATTTCTCCAAGGGGGGTATTTTCCAGAGGCGAGCCCCAGGAGAACGATGGCATAAACACAAAATTTCTCTGGGATTTGAAAATAAAAACAAAATTGAGGCTATTGATTCTGTTTTGTCCCTCCACATCGTTGAAAATCCAGATTATTATTTCTTTGTGATGAGTCAGCTTTAATATCTGAAGCAAATGGCTTCCCATACTCTCTTAGGAAGGCAATTCAAATAAATAATCCAGACCATGCTTTAATAGAGATACTGGAGATATTCCTACAAACCCAATTAGCAATAGCTCAAATTAAAACATTCAAATAAAAAGTTTTCTTCAGTTTAAATTAAGATCATCTGACTACACTTTTGATGAAAATTAGGTCAATAGACAAGCATGTCAATCAATAATTCTTGCCCAATCTAATTGATGAATCGTCTTCCATTTATTAAGGCTTGGTTTGTTTGATTCAGTCTTTCTTCTGCTTTGTTAAGAGTTACTTCAAAAGGTTAGATTTCTTTCTTTTTAGCACTGAAGACGCCTGGACGGAATTCCCTGACAAAATATCTACTTCCGTCATTTTCGCTTCTTTTCTGTCCACTGGCTAACACTACCCTCATTTTAACTTTACTATTTTTCTTGTTTGCCATATGTCGATCCTGCTTGAGCCCTTTCTGTCTTTAACAGCTCACAGAACTAATATAATTTTATTTAAGCAACTATTTGAGCATTTCAAAATTATAATTGCCTGTACTATAATACACTTTATCGTTCTGATAAAAAGACACTGAAGTTAGACAGACTGCTTTTTAAACTGGGTAATGCAGCTATACACAAAACAAAAGCATATCCAAACCTGTTACTGCCAGCCTCGTCGCGTTTCGTGCTGTGAAAATCGCAAACTCACGTAAAATATGTCAGTATAATATGTAAGATACCGGTAAAATAGGTATCTTACATATACCCAATTTTACGGTGGTCCGTAAAATTATGGTAAAATACATAAAATACCCAATTTTTCCATGACCAATTTTACCAGTTACAACACTAGTTGGAACCTACTATCTGAAAAAGAAAAAGAAAAACAAGACACTTTCACAAATATAAGATGTAAAAAAAGCATCAGGCTCCAACTAGGTACTTTTTTTTTATAGGAGGTTGGAAATAAAAAAAGAGGAAAAGAAGAAACCTGCGTTTCTTTCGCGTTTACAGAAATACATAAAAGAGCTCAACGCTATTAGTAAAATATAAGCGTTTTGCGACGAATGCCTTACATAAAGAAACAATTGCAGTAAATACTGAATGTACGATACTTGAAATTTTCTTTTAGGTGACGAAACACCATCATTGAGATACTTATGAAGAGTGCTGTCGGAGCCCCAGACAATGTGACGAGTACTTCTGACATCACATAAGTAGTTCGGAGAGAACTGAAGATTATATCTGTAATGGGAGATCTCTGACACCAACAGGAATGTTTCAGACCGCCTAGCCAAATGATTTGATTAGGTTAAATCAATATTTGATTGCAGCCTAAATCCCTGCGAATGCATCATGTAAACAAACATAAGAAACAAAAAGAGGACCTTAAAGGGTACCAAATTAGGTTTGTGCCACAGGTGCTTATGGGTGTGGCAAGAACTGGGGAAAGTATGTAAAGAAGAAAACAATCAAAAAATTAAACTAATATTGTTTTAAGTTTTTCAGTTTTTGGTGAGCTACTTTTTTCATACAAATGTCGTAGTTCTGACAACGAAGGCTTATCTGTACACCTTAAATAGTAAAAGACAAATAGATGATACTAACCAGAAAGTGTTTGTAGAGGTTCCGTAGTAGATAAATCATATAGAATTGCAGTCCTATCCCATGATGCTGAAATAATTTGATCTCCTCCAGATAGCCAGTCTGCAGCAATCACCACATTATTATGACCATTCAATTCACATACAGGCGTGCGTAATGGAGCAGCACAAAAAGGTGGGGAGTCCATTACATCATCACCAGCAGGCCTTTCATCAAAATAATTGCTTGAATCCAATTCATCTTCAGAAGAAGTCGCTTTCTGAAAAAGAAGCAGTTGGTTCATTGACATGAATGCGAAGGAATTCGAAGGTGGCACGAGACTAATTTATTATAATAAATAAAAAAAAACGAACATCATTAGCGGAAGAATTTCTTGTAAAAAAAAGAGAAAAGATTGTCATTAAGGAAGACCTCAGGACGTTTTTTTTCGCAAAAGGAAGGGTAAAATTGATCGAAACCCGGTGAAAGAAGAGGGAGCTTGTTTGTGCAGGGGAATTTTCAATAGCGTTTCTAGTTATAGAAGGAAACTAAGATTTAACAGAGTCAAGGTCACGCAACCACCCCTCCTCAACAGCTCCACATGTCTGATTCCATCAATGTCAAACCATACTGGTGCAATGGCGTGTACGGTAAATATAGGAAAGTAATATCTTTTTTTGATAGTCTATAAGAAATGAGAATAGTATGCCTAGTTGTTTTTAACTAAATGTAGTTAATTTTCCCTTCCTTTAACGACATTCTGCCCTGACTTCAAGTAGCACACAAGCTCACAAACACTGCCGTGACGTAATATAGAGTTCGGAAATATGAAAAAACGTGAAGTGGTACTAATTTTGAATGTCTTTAACCATTCAGGTATGTGCTAGAATCTTGAAAATTTAATTGGAAAAGTAGCCTAGAGTTTATTTTAACAACAAACAGAGTTTATTTTGTTTTTCGCTGGGGGGGGGCGAGGACGATAAAGTAGGGCTGTGGATCACCCTGGGAAACAAGGTTCTTTGAAGAAGTGTAAGGTTGCCTTCTGATTGGCTAAAGCCCTAAAAAAGAGCACTAGAAATTTTAATACGCGATTGAAGGAACTCTCTTCCAAGCTTCTACGTACCATTTCTATAATTTTAACAATATTATGTGACATATACTTAATGTATTTTTTATTCTGGGCAATCACAATTCAATCTTAACGATGTTTGATGACTAACATTGAATCATTTAGGACCATTACTTCAGAATTGCCTGATTGATCGTTAATTAAAAGATGCACAACGTTCTTATACATACAAATTTGGGGATAGCTGGAGGGCAAACGAGCCGAAGGGTTACTTTGGGTCTTCGTCATACAATTTAAAAATTCTAGTGCAACTCTGATTTCTCTAAGGCGTAAGATGTTTACCTGTCTATTAAGAAGCATCTATAAATCATATTATGGAATGTTAGCAAAACTTGGGCTCTTACACTTAGGAAATATCATTTCACCCCCCCCCCCCTCATTCGAGGCTTTTGTTTTTTTACCTTCCAATCGTTCTGACTAAAATGGCTATTTCGAAATTTTTATCCGATACCATTTGGGGTGACAAGGCTGCCTGGGAGACCGTATGGTGTCTCAGTCATGTCAGAATAGCATCCCACTAGTTTCAGCCTAAACTACTTTCTAATTTGTAAAAGAAATAGAAACAAAAATCCGAAAAATTCCTATCAAAATAAAGTAACCCATTTGCGATATATGCTTTTGGATAAAACCCTGTTTAACATTTCGGACAAAAGCTTTGAACCTTATGAGTGGTTTCCCTATGGACACTTATTTGAAGAATTTTATAATCAGATTATCTTTTGTTTGGTTATTTTGACGGCTGTGAATTCACTTGGGAACAATTTTTTTTTAGCTCATTGTTGCCGATAGGAGGTTGCCAATAGAGGATTAGAGGATTTTTTTTCTGGCGAATCTTGCAAAAGTTAGTCATATCGCTAGAATCCAGCCAAATAGTCAAATTGGAGCGAACTTCCACATTTTTGATTAAGGTGCGTCGACAGTGCCATATGGATCGCTTGGGAGAAAGCAGAAGAGGGGAGAGAACCTGCCGGTTTTAGTTAGCCTTAAATTGCAGGGAACAGGTGAGCAGGTCTCGACGCTTCCCTTGCTCCTGGTTATCTGTACGCCTACTCAACCTTTTTCTCTGTTTAAGTGAGGGGAATGGCGAAAATCAAGTATTAATGTAGCCCTTTATTAAATTTTATTCAGCGTTCCCTGAATTTTAAAGATATCCCCCATGAATCGGTTGTAAGCACTTCCATGAAACTTTTTGACAAGGAATCAGTCACATCAGCCATAAGATGTTTACGAGAGCTGTTAGTTAAAGAGGTCACTATATTAAAAGAGCTCAGAAACACAATTAGTACATCTTTGCTTGTGGAAGGTGTAATTCATGCTCTGAAAGATTTGGATGCAAAGGGTGATTTCTTATTCAAATTCACTATCATTGACCCATCTCAGACTCCTACCATGCAACTTAAATGAATGTGGGGAAAAAGTTAATGCATGGCTAGACCCATGGAAAGCCGGCCTCGAAACAAAAACGTGGCCCAATCCCAGTGAATCTTTAAGGATCTCAATTCATGTGAAAGAACCACCACCCGAAATTTACAAATCTTGTCAAAAGCAAAAAAAAAAAAAAATTCTCGACTCTAATCGTGCCTCCGGAACAGTTCAGAAGGTAGTAACGAGAAGCGATACGCTGGTATTGTATGCTAAAACCAAGAAATATGCAGAAGCAATAGCTAATAGCACAAAGTTATACTCTACAGGTGTAGTTCGAGTTCAAAAAACCAAAATTCCTGGCTGTGGCTAAGCATCTCAATTCATGTGAAAGAACCATCACCCGAAATTTACAAATCTTGTCAAAAGCAAAAAAAAAAAAAAATTCTCGACTCTAATGGTGCCTCCGGAACAGTTCAGAAGGTAGTAACGAGAAGCGATACGCTGGTATTGTATGCTAAAACCAAGAAATATGCAGAAGCAATAGCTAATAGCACAAAGTTATACTCTACAGGTGTAGTTCGAGTTCAAAAACCAAAATTCCTGGCTGTGGCTAAGCATCTCCCGCAGGATACTACAAATGAGGAGATTGAGTCTGCTATGGAAGGGATCGAAGAAGCGAAACGCTGTGGTACTAGCAATTCAGTGAAGCTAACATTCCGAGACAAAGATGCTCTTGAAAAAAATACTGAAAAAAGGCATTTATGTCAGTTATTGCCATATCAAGGTGGGCAAATACGTTGCCGCACCTCCGATACGTTTTAAATGCCAAAAGTTCAACCATTTGCAACGAGACTGCTCTAATATTACATAGGGATCTCATTTGTCTGGTGATCACGAACATTATAAAGACAACCCATGTACCCGTGATATTAAGTGTGCTAATTGCGGTGGAAAACATCCATGCTATAGTTCGCCATGTCCAGTATATAAGAGACAATTAGAGGCTAATTCTAACAAACGTAAACAATGAATCCAAGTATTTTCCTTTACAGCAGAAATATATACGGGCCCACTCCACATAGATTTTCTCTATTAAGTGATCTAGCAGCCAAGCATAGTATAACGTGCATTCAAGAGCAATTGATAACATCCAATCATTTAGCAGTCCTTGACCGAGTTCCAAGAAAGAACTAGTTTTTCAGCCCGCTACCCGCCATAGCTCTGTCGGAAGACCAAGTGGTGGGATTTTGATTTTTACAGACTCTGCCTTGTATTGCACATTAATTGAATCATGCGATTCTTTCCCAACGAAAAGAGTCCCAAGCCCTAGCGGTTTTATCGTCGCATCAGTGTACCTACCCACAAATTATCACAATGTTCTTTCAGAAAGACGATATACGAAGGCTTGTTTGAGACTTGAAATGCTGGTTAAACAACACAAGTCAGAAAAGATTATTATCTGTGGGGACTTTAATTACCAGCTCTTAGATGATGACCGTTTCTTCACTATACTTAGGGAGTGTCTGCAAGACACTGTGACTTCAGTCTCAAAATCCCAGTCCTTTACTTTTGTTCATAGGCATCCCTGGCCACATCAGATATCGATCACTTTTTTGTGAATTTCCAACTCCCAACGGGGATGAAAGCAGTTGTGCACTCTGAGCACAACTGTAGCAATCATCTTGGAATTGTACCATTGTAAAAGCTTATTAGTACCATTCTCGATCCGCAAGTGGTGCCCCGTCCGACCATGGTATATAAAGAGTAATTGGCATAGAGTAGATCATTCTTTGTACAAAAACATCCTTGACTCGACTCTTGGTAAAATTAAAGTACCGTTCCACCTGCTAGCTCATGGTCAAAGAGAAAACAGAATAGCTCTGAATATCATTTGCTCCGAAATCGTACACTCAATGAAGTTGGCAGAATCAGCCTCTGTGCTAGTGGCAAAAGTGTACCCCAACACTCGTAAAAAAAGAATGGGATAACCATCCTTTCATGTTCATCAAGAAGAGATCCAAATTCTGGTACCAATTTTAGAAGGATTGCGACAAGCCCCGCTCTGAAGTAGTTTTTCAGTGTTTTAGGTATGCCAAAAAAGAATTCAACCATACTGTCAAGAATATACAAGTACAACAAGTGGATGCATTGTCAAATGATTGTAAAAATGACCCAACAATCTGTGGAAGCAATTCCAATCAAACATGGCTAATGCTGATATGTAAGCCCCATTTTTGATGAAAGTTGGGTAAACCATTACAAGCATGTGTTCGCGCCACCACCCAATGAGCTGGACTCCACTTTTAGATCTAAGCTAGAAAGACAGACAGGTAGCTTAAAACTCCGCCGCAATGCGGTAATTATTTCTAAATGGCATGTTAAAATAATAGTAGAAACATTGACAAAGTACAAGTCTCCGTGGCTTGATAGGATCACTCCGAGACACTTACAATATGGCACAGAACTTCTACATGAGTATTTAGCCCTACTGTTCAAAATGTGCATCGAGCAGGGACTCACACCTGCCAACTTTCACGGTGGCCACACATCCAATATCAAAGGCAGCGCAATAGCGCTGCCTAAGTAAAGAAAGATGTTGGCACAACGTATTATTATTATTTTTTTTTTTTTTTGGTCTTAGACCAGGGCACTTCGTATCGAAGGAGTTGTAGTAGAAACTTCGAAAAGGGCTAATTCGATTGGAAATTGGAGTGGCTTGTGCCTTTTTTAATAGTCGAAAGTGATTGGAAGGCAACTAACACCCCTTCCACGCCCACCATTTCCCCAAACACATCCAATCGAAATTGTGAGATAGCCATTTTGTTCAACGTAGTTGAAAGTTCTAGAAAATTAGGTATTTGAGGAGGACCCCCCCCCCACACACCCCTCAGGGCAAGGGTTGTAAGTTATGCCCTGGGGGCATATAACAGTTTTCATAGAAAGCGTTGTCGTAGGAACTTCAAAAAGGGCTCATTTGATTGAAAATTGAAATGACTAGTGCCCTTTTTAATAGTCGAAAGTGATTGGAAGGCAACTAACACCCCTTCCACGCCCACCATTTATCCAAACACATCCAATCAAAATTCTGAGATAGCCATTTTGTTCAAAGTAGTTGAAAGGTCCGGAAATTATATCTAAGAGGATGACACACCCCCACAGCCCTCAGGGTAAGGGTTGTAAGTTATGCTCTGGGGGCATATAAGGTTTTTATTGAAAGCCTTGTCGTAGAAACTTGAAAAAGGGCTCATTCGAATGGAAATTCAAAGGGCTAGTGCCCTTTTTAATAGTCGAGAGTGATTTGAGGGTAACTAACCCCCCTCTCACGCCCACCTTTTCCCCAAACACATCCAATAAAAATTTTTAGATAACCATTTTGTTCAACGTAGTTAAAAGTTTTAGAAATTAGGTCTTTGAGGACGATATCCCCCTCAGAGCCCGCGGGACAAGGGTTGTAAGTTACACCCTGGATATAAGAATTTTATACATAGTGATGTTGTAGAAACTTCCAAAAGGGCTCATTCGATTGGAAATTAGAAGGGCATGTGCCCTTTTTAATGGTCGAAAGTGATTGGAGGATAACTAACACAACTCTCACACCCACCATTTCCCCAAACACATCCAATCAAAATTTTGAGATAGCCATTTTGTTCGACGTAGTTAAAAAGTCTGGCAATTATGTTTTTGAGGATGACACTCCCCCCACAGCCCTCAGGGCAAGGGTTGTAAGTTATGCCCTGGGGGCATATAAGTTCGTTTTTTTTTATAGAAAGCGTTGTCTTAGAAACTTCAAAAATGAATCATTCGATTGGAAATTGAAAGGGCTAGTGCCTTTTTTAATAGTTGAAAGTGACTAGAGAGCAAATAAGGTCCCTCTCACGCCCACCATTTCCCCAAACACATCCAATCAAAATTTTGAGATAGCCATTTTGTTTAAAGTAGTTGAAAGTTCTGGCAATTAGGTATTTGAGGATGGTAACCCCCTCACAGCCCTCAGGGCAAGGGTTGTAATTTATGCCCTGGGGGCATATAAGGTGTTTATAGAAAGTGTTGTCGTAGAAAATCAAGAAGGGCTCATTCGATTGGATATTGAAAGGGCTAGTGCCCTTTTTAATAGTCGAAAGTGATTGGAATGCTTGATATTTTTATAGTAAAGATTGATGTTGGTACAATGTATCATCATTTTTTTTCTTTTTTTTTTTTTTGTTTAGATCAGGGCACTTCGTTCCGAAGGAGTTGTCTTAGGAACTTCGAAAAGGGCTCATTCGATTGAAATTAGAAAGGGCTAATGCCCTTTTTATTAGTCAAAACTTATGGAGCACAACTAGTAACCCTCCCACGCCCACCCTCCCCTTTGCCCACTATGTTTAAAAACTAAATGTTGCCTTAAGATTAAATCAAAATGAACTGTGTTAATGCTAATTCCCAATAAGACATCTCAGCATTATCCCAAGGTATTATGTTCAAACTTTCGGGGCAACTTCTGCTCTTAAAATTTAACCAAATCAAAATAGCGTAAGTGTATCCAAGCTATCACAGAAAGTAAACAGATTTTTTTTTGCGAATGGTATCAAGTTTTCTATTTCAGGTCAACTAGAGGAGGTACGAAACTAGATTAAACACTACTATTTGTGTCCAGATTTTTAAAAGGGTGTATGTTGTTAAAAATTGCTGAAAATTTTTCTCCAGCATACAAATAGCAGGCCAAACTATAAAGTTTTAAAAAAAGAAAAGATTTAAAGAATTATTTTCTTTTTCCCTGAAAAGACTATGTCAATACAAAACGAACAGAAATTAATAAAAAAAAACTTTTTCCACAAAACAAGTTTTTCAAAGAAAAGTAAAGAACTCCATTAAACCAAAAAATGAGCAAAAATAAAATAAAATAATCTACCAAGCGTGAAACTACCACAAATCAGCATCGATAAATAAATGAAACCCAAAACGAACAGAAATTACAAAAAATAACCGAGTCAAACTCAAAACGAGCAGAAATTAACATGAGTAGGGCTCAAAAGCCTTACGCCTTTCGAGGCCAGAATATAATTTGCACTTTACTGAAAAAAATAAAAAAGAATGTGCATTGTCAGTTTAATATACATATACTGATATTTGATAATCAAAATGTTAATACTATTTGACTTATTAAAGTTATAAAAATAAAACCAATTTTATTTATATGGTATCAGGTTTTCTATTTCAGGTCAACTAGAGGAGGTATGAAACTAAATTAAACACTACTATTTGTGTCGAGGTTTTTAAAATGGTGTATGTTGTTAAAAATTGCTGAAAATTTTTCTCCAGCATACAAATAGCAGGCCAAACTATAAAGCCTTAAAAAAACGAAAAGATTTAAAGAATTATCTTCTTTTTCCCTGAAAAGAATATATCAATATAAAACGAACAGAAATTAATTAAATAAAACTTTTCCACAAAATAAGTTTTTCAAAGAAAAGTAAATAACTCCATTAAACAAAATGAGCAAAAAATAAAATAAAATAATCTACCAAGCGTGAAACTACCACAAATCAGCATCTATAAATAAATGAAACCCAAAACGAACAGAAATTACAATAAATAACCGAGTCTAACTCAAAACGAGCAGAAATTAATATGAGTAGGCCTCATAACCCCTATGCCTTCTCAAGGCCAGAACATAATTTGCACTTTACTGAAAAAAATACAAATGAATGTGCATTGTCAGTTTAATATACATATACTGATATTGAATAATCAAAATGTTAATATTATTTAACTTATTAAAGTTATAAAAGTAAAACAAAAATTATATTTTTTCAGTAAAGTGCAAATTATGTTCTGGCCTTGGGAAGGCATAGGGGTTTTGAGCCCTACTCACGTTAATTTCTGCTCGTTTTGAGTTTGACTCGGTTATTTATAGTAATTTCTGTTTGTTTTAGGTTTCATTTATTTATCGATGCTGATTTGTGGTAGTTTCACGCTTGGTAGATTATTTTATTTTTGTGGAAAAAGTTTTTTTTTAATTAATTTTGAAAAAGAATAAAGATCCACAGCTTTGTAAAAGCTACAGGCCAATTACAGTTTCGTTGGTTATCAGCAAGTTATTTGAGAAAGTACTGCAACCTCATCATATGTCGCATGCACTGATGAGAGACAAACAGTTTGGATTCAGGAATGGATTGATTGTGGACACGCCCATCGACTACTAAAGAGACTAATAACAGTTACATCTCTGGTCAAAAATCCACTGTTCGTCTGCAGCGTCGACATTGCTTCTACCTTCGACTCAATCGTCCACTCGCAACAACTGTGCTGCCTATTAGATTCAGATGTAGATTCCAACATTGTCCTAGTTCTCTATGATTGGTACTCCCTCACGCACACCCGTCTTGTTTTGGGATGGGAAATAATCACTGGACACCTTAGGCAAAAGCTTTATGAGCCCATTGAGCTTTCTAAGGCAGTCCAACAATGGTCTTCTTTTCATGTTCAATTCTGCAATTTATTTCGTAATTAGACTCATTCGAGGGACATTTTGATAAAAGCGTGGATCTCAGTTTTATTTCATATGCAGATGATTTGTAAGCAGTGCGCTAAGGGGTTTACAAGAAAATCAACCTCCTAGTGACCCTATACAGAAGAATAGGACTACGGGTCAACAATGAAAAAACGTAATTTATCGTTTTTAACGGTGCTAATTCGGCAGATGTTAAGCTCATCATCGATAGTATTAGAATCCAGCAGTCACAGTCTCTGAAATACTTTGGTATCACTTACGGCCAGACGCTTAGATCCACTAGAGGCCTGTTAACCGAATCAATTTGTAGATATATCTGATCGGCTTATGGGAAAAACTGTCAAAAGCCCGAGGTCACTCAATCGTTCTATTATTTCAAAACCTTTCAAGGCCGTTGTCTCTCTTATAATCTATTATATATCGCCCTTGTGGGAAATGTTGTCTTTCACCAAGTGTCGTAAAATACGGAGCACTTATTACCGATACGCAAAATTTTTGCTGGGACTTCCACTCAGGTTCTATAGAAACGGATATCTCATTGACATATGGAATATTCAATTCATCAACTAAGGTGATCGACATACAGCGTAGAGCTTCCGCACGATCTCTAAGCAAGCTATACGGTTTACCACTAATTAAGTTAGCTATGTTTTTATTTTCTTTTTTTTCATTTGGTACTCCGTTTTTTTCTCTTTTTATTGTAAGCGGGCACAAATATATATATATATATATATATATATATATATATATATATATATATATATATATATATATATATATATATATATATATATAGATATATATATATATATATATATATATATATATATATATATATATATATATATATATATATATATATATATATATATATATATATATATATATCTATATATATATATATATATATATATATATATATATATATATAACCAGCATTACAGAATAAACTGTGATAAGTATAACAGTTTACTCGTCAAAGCTGGGAGATATATAATAACACGGAAAAAAGTTTGAAAAAGTATTGAGCCCCAGCTAACTTGCAGCACCGGCACTTTAATAATAAACTTAATTGACTTTAAAGTGGAGCTCTCTAAGCATTGCTTCCTGAGTTACACAGAGGATTATGAAGTTATATAGGAAAATAGCTTACTAGTTGATCTTGTGAAATAGCAAGCTGCCACACATGACAAGTATGATCTCCAGATGCTGTTAAAACTAAATCTCTATTTGGATGAAACTTAATTGAATTGACAGATCCTCTGTGACCCTGATATTGAAGGAGGCAACGACCATTATCTATACTCCAGATTCCAGCGTAAAAATCTAAAATGAACAAAAAAAGAAAAAAAGATGAAGAGCTATCAGGTTAATTTTAGAATATTCGATGGCCATGTAATATTTAAAAAAAATTATAACTATGATATTTAAAAGATTTTAACCAACGTTCACAAACTAAAGGAACACTCATTTTTATCACAAAAGAATAGTAATTATATAACGATATAGTTGGGGCCTAGTCTTAATAAGATATTGGAAGAAATATTAGATTCTAGATTAGTGGACTGGTTAATAAGATAAAGAAGTTTTAAGGAGGAACAGACAAAAATTGGACAAGGTTACAAAGCTATACCATAGACTCTTAGTCCTTCAGGCGCTTGCAGAAAATATGCAAAAGGTATAGCCTGTACGTAGCACTTTTACATTTAGAAAAAGCTTCCGATAGTTGATCAGGGTTTCTTATGCCGGCCCCATTTTCCTCCTTTTTTGAAAATCAGGCCAATTTTCTCAGATTCCTAACTTTCAATGGATAAATTTATTCATAATCGATTTTATATCTTTGGAATTTTGATAAATAGCCAAATCTTTTGATATATATATATATATATATATATATATATATATATATATATATATATATATATATATATATATATATATATATATATATATATATATATATATATATATATATATATATATATATATATATATAATATATATATATATATATATATATATATATATATATATTGTTATTAAAACTCCGTTTTTTTAGTTTCCGTTTCTATTATCACGACTCACTCATGCTTGTAGTTTGGTACCACTAACTGTTTTATAAATCCATAAATTTGAAAGCTGTTCACACCTAAACAAAACATGGCAATGTAAACTCATCCTTTGAATGTGTTGCAGGAAAAGCAGTAGGTATACAGAGTAAGTAAACCAAAATCTGTATGTTTTAAGTCTTCCTATTTTCGGATAAGGTCCAAATATGCTTAAACAGCCCCGAATTGAACTACTACTGTCTGTTACTGAAATAATATGTTGGTGATTAAAAACTAATTCAAAACACAGAAGAAAATTGACAAATTATTAAAATGAATAATGAAACAACGAGAGAGGCAAATCTTTCAAAGAACCACGGAAATCAGATCTTATTATCCTAGTGAACCTTAGTAAACAAACAAAAAAAAAAACACAAGATCTTATTACCCTAGTGAACCTTAAGGAAGAAAAAAAAAACAAAAAAAAACACAAAAACGACGGTAAATTATACATTCAGTCTCAATCCAAAAAAGCACGTCTTAACTATTCTCAGCAAAAAATTGAGTAACTAGCTCATAAACAGATAATTGAAACTCATAAGGACAGCTTAATATAAAAGAAAAACAATATTTCTATACCAGCAACAGAACAAGCAAATGCACGAAGGGGGCTATTTGGAAAAAAAGACTAGACTTGCCTTAACTCCGATCCTTAAATCGATGTGAATTTTCAAATAATCTAATAAATTACGCTCAAGGTTTTACAGGTAATCTTTCTTCTTTGTCACTCGTTGGGAACGGAAGGAACTTAGTGACAAGTTTCTCTAAGATACAAGTTAAGACATTCTGGTAAAACGGTGCCCTGACCATTAAAACTGTGTGGTATTTTTGCATTATAACCATGGGGCTCATTTCAAATCAAATTATTTTAAGCAAACTATGGAGAAATCTAAGGAGAAGGTAAGCTTTTATTTCGTCGATAACTGAATGTTTTTATATATTTTTCCTCATATGCACATGGACAAGGCGTACCTTTATTTGGCTGACAATTGCATAGCTTTATTAGATGCTTCTTTAGTTTACGTGGTAAAAAGGAGGAGGCAGGCTCTGGAGAGCTCTGATAGCTCATAAAGCCATAGAATCTGGTGAACACAACACATAAGAGTTGCTACAAGCAACCTTGTCTATTTGTAGAACCTTCTTTTTTTAATTTAGAACCGTTCAATTGAATTCAAAATGCAATACACTAAAGTAAAAACTATGAAAACAAAGAACCATAATAAGCTTCAACTAGGCAAATCGAAGACAAAATGCTATTAACAACAATAATCTAAAAAGTCCTTCTAAAAGAAACTTTGATGACATAAAAGTTTTTTGTTCGAAAGTCTACAGAGGGTAGAACTAGCTATAAGCACTAAGAAAAATAAGAGATTGATTCTAAACGAACATTTATAAGGAAAATTTGTCTTTTCGACTCGTAAAACATCATTTCTCTCACCCAACAAAAAGTTACATGACCAGTTCTACCCCTCTGAAAAAAATCTGAATGGCCAAGAAGGTGACTTATAGCAATAATAAAGTCCAAAGCAATTAATTCAAAACTTTTAGCAGGTTTTTCCTGGTCTAGTGTCATATGTTATTTCGGTAAGGGTTCCTATTTGTACACAATTATTTGGCAAAAGTTAGACTTCTTCCAAATATTAGATGTGAAAAAGAAAAGTTTTTCCATGGAAAGTAATGAGCAGACTAGAACTTATAACAGGCACAAATTAGCTTGCATAAGATGCCACATCTGAGGAACTAGAAAAATGACGAGAAATTAACACAGATAAGGGTGTTATTGCTGCTACTCGACCATCATCCCACAACCACCCAAAGAAGTGCGTCATTAGCGCTATACTGAAAATAACATATATTTTGAACGCTCTTTTTAGTCACAACTAACAAAATAATAACAATAATAACCCCAAGAACAATCACGTTCCCAACAATCAGGAAAAAATGTATCAGAATAGCTCATTTGTGATAATCAATTTATTTTTACTGTTTCAAAACAACATTTATTGTGTTAATATCTGTTTTCTTTTACTTCAGTTCCCAACAGAAATAAAGAAAATTTATAGCTAAATAAAGCTTTTAAAACTTCAATTGGGAGTTGCTGAAGTAATCTGTTTAGTTCTTAACAAACTGCAAACTCTAGCGTTTAGGACGGTTGAATTCTCATTCATTTTAATTTCTGTTTCATGGTTTTATTCATTCACTCGTAGTAATCTCTGTTCATTTTACGTTTGAACTATCATATGATTGTTTCTGCTGGTTTCAGGAAGACAAGAACTTCAACTTATTGAAGTTTTTAATATCGCCCTTAACTTATCATAGTAATCTGTATTACGCCATTATGCTGACATCCACAAATGACTTCAAATTCAAAGGATCTCAAACGACGCCAAAAAGTTTCACTTAGGATTACCATAAAATATTTTCAAAAAACATCATATACACTCTATGGTTTAGGGCAGTGGTCGGCAAAGTGCGGCTCCGGAGCCGCATGCGGCTCTTTGGCCCCTTAAATGCCGCTCCAGCACAAATATTTAAATGCAGGCAGCAGACGCGCAAGTCGCGCCGAGGGTATCGGTCGGTTGACGATTGAAGGGAACGCAACGCGGGGGAGACTCACGCGTTTCTACATGCTAGCCACTGCCCACTGTGCCAGTCAGCAGTCAGTTGCAGGTAGTGGTCGGAGCTTATCGTGTCTGTGCGTGTTACAAGGGTACCTTCTTGAAGACTAAAGTTGTTGTATTTTTCCATCTAGCTCCACATCTAACAGGTATTTTTCTCATCAATTTAAAAATGACAATAAGTTTGTATTGGTGGCTTTTGAAAAGATTATAATTAGAAATGTTTTTTTAGGTGCCTTGAAATGGCTACCAAAAAGAAGCAAAGAAAAATAGAAGATGAAAACCATGAATTTAGAGCTGAGTGGACCGAGACTTTCGCATTTATGGTAAACTTAAATGGTCTTCCGACATGTCTTATTTGTAAGGAACAATTCACGCATAACAAGAAGTCAAATTTGGAGAGACACTTTACAGCTAAACACGCGTCATTTAGAACTAAATATCCTCTCGGTGATGCAAGGAAGAAAGCAGTTGAGGAACTTCAGAAGAACCAAGAGACATCAGCTTCTGTATTTAAGAACTGGATGCAATCTTCCAGCAATGTTAATATGGCAAGTTTTGTTATCAGTCAAGAGATTGCTAAGAGAGGGAAACCGTACACAGACGGTGAATACATAAAAAGTTGTTTTATAAATGCATCTGAAGAGCTATTTCGGGGTTTTAACAATAAAGCAGATATTCTAAAAAAATTAATGAGGTACCATTGTCTGCCAAAACAATAGAAGATAGAACAATTAAAATGTCTTCGAATATAACCATCAGGCTAATCGAAGATCTGAAATTGATTTCGGCTTTATCAATAGCAGTTGACGAGTCTTGTGACATAAATGATACAGCGCAAGTTTCACTTTTTGTAAGATTTATTTCTCATACTGGTCCTAAAGAAGAACTTTTAGGATTATTGCCATTCAAAGATCGGACACGTGGAGAGGATATCGCAAATGCTGTAATTGAGTGTATGGATAAACATCATATTCCTCTCGATAAAATTGTGTCGATTTCAACAGACGGGGCCAAAAGTATGGCCGGCGTAAGAAAAGGGTTTGTTGCTATTTTGAAAGAAAAATTAATCACGAGATACTTGCTTACCATTGCATCATTCATCAAGAAGTGCTTTGTGCGCAGACATTTCCAGAAGAAATTCGTAAAGTTATGGAATTGGTGATTACTATAATTAACTCCATTTTGGCTAAAGCTCTTAATCATCGTCAGTTCAAGGAATTTTTGGTTGAAATGGAGAGTGAGTACGCTGATCTTGTGCTTTATAACAAGGTACGTTGGTTATCAAGAGGAAACGTTTTAAAACGTTTCGCTTCACTATTACCAGAAATCAAATCATTTCTTCTTGAGAAGGGTGTTCACTATCCAGAACTAACGGACGATCAGTGGCTACAAAACTTTTATTTCATGATAGACGTTACGTCTCATCTAAACCAGCTTAATCATAAACTACAAGGGAAAGGAAATACTATTTTTTCGATGTTAGAAGAAGTCACTTCATACGAAAATAAATTATCTCTTTTTCCTCAAGATTTTGAAAGGGAAACTCTGTTTCACTTTCCGAGCCTGTTGAAGCATCGCCAAAAAAATAATTCCTCTATTGACAAACACTACTTCAAAACCACCATTTTAAAAATGAGAGAAGCATTTCTCAGCAGGTTTCAGGAATTTAAAAACAGCAAAGCAACCTTAGCATTCGCCAAAAACCCCCTTAAAGCCACGATAACAGATTAAAATTTTTCTCCTTTTGGCATCGACATTAGTAACTTCGAAATACAATTGCTGGATTTAAAAAACAAGAAAATATGGAGCTCTAAATTTGAACGTCTTTGTGTTGATTTGGAAATACTGGAGAAGAACAAATGTGAACTTAGTTCACAACACAAGTGGTCTGCTTTGAAAGACCTGGAGAAGGAAGACATGATCATGTTCAACGCCTGAAATAGTATACCTGACTCTTATGATCAGCTGAAAAAACTCGGGTTTGGTGTTCTTTGCCTTTTCGGTTCTACATATTCATGCGAACAATCTTTTTCAAGCATGAATTTTATCAAGAGTAAATTGAGAAGCCGTCTTATTGATGAGAACCTGGAATCGTGCCTAAAATTAAAAACAACAACATACAAACCTAACATACTCAAATTTTCCAAGGAGATGCAAGGACATTGTTCGCATTAAGTGTTTGTCAGTTATTGTCATAATTAAATTTATGGATATCTTACTTTAATTCATTTTTTAATCAATAAATATAATCTTTATTAATTTGAAGTCAAGTTTCATTCAGTGTACCCGTAATTTAATGAAGGTCTAAAATCATAATAAAGGTTTACTACATTAATAAACCCATCTGGCTCTCTAATTTTTTTTTAATCCTGGTAATGTACATATATGGCTCTTTGGCGAAAAAGTTTGCCAACCACTGGTTTAGGGCATCACGGTAAGTTTTATCTCAAATTCTGAATTTCTTTTAGCTTACAATGAGAGAAAATAGTAATCAAAATACTTCACCTTTTTATATCTCCTTTATTTAGTTTTGCTGTATGAATGAGCATTTTACAAAGATTAACTGAATTACTTACCAGCAGACGCGGTTCCAAACACTGCAATCCCAGGTTTAGTTGATATTTCCCAAATACCATCCTATGACCACGGTATTCTCGAACCAAAGTACAAGAATAAGATGGCCCTTTGAAACTAGAAACAATTTTACTTGTTTGAGCTTTCAAGCGATATCCAGGCTTAAATCTTGGCACTTCTTTTGGCTGACCTAGAGCTGAGAATAAAAACATGATCGATTTATATCCTATCTAGAGAGAGAGCGAGAGAGAGGAGGGCAAGGAGAGAAAGAGAGAGATAGAGAGAGAGAGAGAGAGAGAGAGAGAGAGAGAGAGAGAGAGAGAGAGAGAGAGAGAGAGAGAGAGAGAGATTATACATCTCTGCACACACATACATATATATATATATATATATATATATATATATATATACATATATATATATATATATATATATATATATATATATATATATATATATATATATATATATATATATATATATATATATATATATATATATATATATATTTGCATTTCATATTTTTGGCAAAAATGATTTCCAATAGTAAGACAATTTCAAAGATTTTATTTTAAGAAAGGATCTTCAAAAATAGTAGATATTATCTTATAAAAAGACATAGACTTAACTTTGTTTAAAGACAACAAAACAGAACACGCTTTACAAATGACCCAGACAAGGATTTATTTCAGAGACAGAATGGTACAAAAGAAGGCCATTAAAATATTTTTTCGAAAAAAATGCTGGAATAGGTGATTAGAATCGCTTCACCCCATTTAAGACCAAAAATTATGCAGATTCTATATCTGTATCCCGTTTTTTTAGTAGAAGTATCAATAATATTTTTTGCAAACAATTAAAAATGTTCGTTTTAGCAATGAATGAAATGAACATTTTGACTGAGATTTTATACTATTTCCAAAATTTAAACTCCAAACCTTTGTACTACAAATGTTATCTCTTAAGCAGAAATGCTTAAAACAAATAGGCCTACTCCCCCACACTATCTCCATTAAAAGCGAAACAAAAATCAGTAAAAGGATTCTCATTTTTTTTTTTTTTTTTATTAATTTCTTTTTAAAGAACAGTAAAGAGTAAACCCCAAACAATGCAAAAATGAAAAAAGTAAAACTGTTAAAAATATATTTCGCTCTAAGTAAAGAACAAATAAAATCTAGCCTTTAGGAGGTTTGAGGTAGCAATAGCCCTACTTTTATTTGTAGTAATTATTCACCTGCAGTTTGGATTGATCATTCATTTTAATTTTCGTTTGTTCTAGGTTTCATTTATACATTATAGTAATATGTGTTATTTTAACAGTTTGACTTCCTCATCCATTTTAATTTTGCTTGTTTTGGGTTTCATTGATTCATAGTCGTTTCTAATCGCATTAATTTTAACTTGTTATGTGACATTTCAGCTTGTAACAGGTTTTAATATTGTTCTCAACTTTACTTTGAATAGCTTTTTAGAAAAACGTTTTTAAGATTAATTATGAGATTCGTTCGGGCTAGTTTTACAAAGCAAATACTTCTGTATACAATGGCATCGGGGGGTTAATGCACATTGTAATTTTTGGTAGTTATGATTTCAAGGACATTATTTTGATTCAATGACATATTCTAAGTTGTATTTATTTTCTTACCCTATGGCACCTCTACCACAGACAGTTGCAAAAAATCTTTAACAGTACCAAGAAAAACATTGAGAAAATCAAATCCTATTTTATCCATCGGTAAAAACATCAGCAGAACAATATTATGGTCCTGTGTTTGGATGTTGCAAAAGCTTTCTATAGTCTGGCACAAGAGCCTGTTGAAAAAAACTCCAATTCCCATGGAATTCATGGTCAGCTCCTTTAGATTCTTGGAAATTTTCAAAAACATCACATTCCCTGTGTAGTTAACGACGGCTTTACTTACAGTGAGTCTCTAGCAAAGGTTAGGGTTCCTCAGGATAGTATCCTGGGACGCACAATTGACCTGGGATGCTTCAACAGCATAGGGGACACTCTCATTTGCCCTTTATTCCATTTAGCTGACAGTAGGGGAGACTGGGGTTATCCCGGACAGCTACTTTTGGGAAGCTATGTTCCGGAGCCTATTTGACCGATTGATGACTTCGAAGGCTCAAACTACATGTTTTTCCCTGAAGTTTCTTTGGTCCAGCGTTCGTATTTTTTTTTTTTTTTCTTTAAACACATCTGAAACTAATTTTCTTCTTTTGTTGTTCACTGTCCGAGGTCACCCCACATAGTGGGGAGACTTCGGAAATTCCTAGGGGTGATTTCGGACTCATTGAATATAGCTTTCATTTATTCATATATAAACCTAGATGGACATCTAATTGAATATAAAAGTAAAAAGATGGAGTCAACCCAGCTAATAGATGATATACAATCACCAAACCAGAAATTTCAGATTGAGTTTTAACGACTGTTGTAGGACAAAAGATTACATTCGAATATGTGGCCACTTTTTGATCTCTCGCACATAATTCATAATTTGTTATTAAACTCGTCTGGTACTACCAGTGCCTTTTGGAAGAGGCAGTCTGGGAGTCTTGAGTTGTTTTTAGTTGTCTAACTGCTTTTTAGGCTTTATAATCACGCTTGCTCATCCTTTTCTTTGCTGTTTGCTTGTCCTTAAGTTTGCTTTTTTTTTTCCTGATGTGTCGGTCAATATTCTAGTTCCACCTCTTAAATGGTTTCCATGACCTATTGTCAGTGTTCCATCAGCCCTTGGAAATGGTCTACGTAATTCTGAAGAAACCAAACTTGACTTTTAGAAGTGAGAATATTGGTATCTAGATCTGGCGATTCTGAAGTAGATTCATCAGCTAATCCCCATTTAAGAGCGGCCTACTAGTAATTAAAGAACGAAAGAAAGCCACTTCTGCGAAAATATCACGAATTAAAGGATACATACCGGTAGACCTGACTGACTAGATTATATTTCAAGGGAATATATTTTTCAAATATGTATCACAAGAGAGCTCTACCACCTTGTAAGTAGATGTTTGTTTACCCAGATTCAGATAAAGCTAATCTTTCATTTTTTGTTGTGTTTTAGTTCCTAATAAATAGGTATAAAGCCTCCAACATTCAAAGTTTGCATCTCGTGTGACCAGTAGGGTCGACAGGTAAGCATTTTGATGCCAAACCTCTTACACAGGTTAACCGAACTGGATCTAAGTGGCTGTTATGGTTGTCTAGGAGAAAAAAGTTGGATTTCTATTATCCGTCTTTTTTACGAAGTCTTCCATTCTTTGTAAAAGCAGGCCACTGTTCACCTATCTACTTGATTGAGCTGGTCTTAATGTGCTGGGAGAAACCCTAGGTAACTCAAAATATTCCACTACAAGTAGCATTTTATTCCTCGTTGAATGAGCATCTCTGTTGTGCACTGTTTGTTAGATAGCTGCTGACGTCATAACAGCAACTGTGGTTTTTGAATACGGATAAGTTTGATTCGGATAATTTGAATAGCAGCAGTTTGGGATGTCGGAATACAGTGAGAAAAATTGACAGGCTCCCACATTCCACCGGGCCCCCATCCATAAGGGTGTCTGCTTCTGCATAGCGTGTCCCTGTCCACTAAAGATAATTAAAATTTCGTTTTATTGGATCCTTATTTTCATCATGGTACAATTTCAAAAAGGGATTTGGCGTTAGTACAGTTCAAGGGATATCCCCTTTGGCCAATTCGGATTGTTAGCATTACTAGCCAAGAAGAGTCTATGCCGAAACTCATTGTATTTGCTATGGATCTCATGACTTTCAAAATGAGTTAAAAGCGAATCTTCTTTCGTATAATGACAATTATTCCGAAGCTTCGAAAAAAAAAAAACAGCTAAGGGCGTTAATTATGCTTTCCGCAAGTGCAAATCTTCTCCTGATATTTACCGTCAGTTTTCTAAAAAGGCATTGAAGCTGGTCCAACGGTTATAGCTTCAACATAAACGTTTGCAAATCCGAAATCAGCTTATTTTAGCACAAGATGAAGTATCAAAGCTTAAAGCTGGCCTAGTTAAAGATATAGAGAAAAAAGTTCAAGAAAAAAGTGGATGCCGTCGGAAGCGCAGGAGGCTCAGTGCAACTAGCTGTTACGAACTCTGAGTTGATTGTTCCGGATATATATAATTCGATCACGCTGGAATACAAAGAAAAATTTGAGAAAATCGAAAAAGTGTTTTCCGCTCTGAAAAGCCAGATTGAGACATTAGAGCTTCGGGCAGCTACTATGGGGGAAAAACTGGATGATAATGAACAGGAGCATTTACTTGATTCTTTGGTCTATTTTGGAGTGAAACAGGCCCCCAGAACTGACCAGGGCACTGTCGTGCTGGATATAACAAAGACAATGAGTGTTAATGTTCGTAGAGAACAGATATTCAACCGTTTCAGACTACCGAACGCAACGTCAAATAACCAGACACTGTCGCCCCGTTGCGTCTGTTCTCGTTAAATTTGTGACTAAAGATATGGCGCATAATGTTTTCAAAGCGAAATCAAAGCTTGGTAATTCAGGTATATTCGTAACGGAATATCTTACGAAAGCAAAAACATCGATTCTTGATGGTATTCAATAAAAAAAAAACAAGTTTTTTAAACTGAAAGTAAGGAGCGACATTAAAACTTAAAACGAACAGAAATTATTCCGTATATGAAAGAACTGTCCCCTCCTCAACGCCTCGCTCTTTACGCTAAAGTTTGACTCTGTCTCACAACTTTATTTTTTAAAACAATAAAAAACTTTAGCGTAAAGAGCGAGGCGTTGAGGAGAGGACAGCCCCTTTCATATACGGAATAATTTCTGTTCGTTTTAAGTTTTAATGTCGCTCCTTAGTTTCAGTTTAAAAAACTTGTTTTTTTTTTATTGAATTTCTGATCGTTTTTTAGTTAATGCAGCTTTTATTTGCATAAAAATTTTACTTTTCTTTTGCTAAATGGATGTCTTTACAAATTAACTTACGTACCTAACTTCTATATTCGTATATTTTTCTTCTGGCAAAAAATACAAAGTTACAGATTTTTGCAGATATGAGCTTGAAACCTATGTAATAGGGTTTTCTGATACGCTGAATCTGACGGTGTGCTTTTCATTAAAATTCTTTCACTTGTAGGGGATGTTTCCCCCCTCTTTAAAAAATCGAGTAAATTTTCTCAGGCTCTTAGCCTTTGATGAGTAATACTAAACTTAATAAAATTTATATATTTAGAATCAGCATTATAAACACATTCTTTTGATACATTTATTGACATCAAAATTCCGTTTTTAAAAGTTTCGATTACTATTGAGCCGTATCGCTTGTTTTTTTATTGTTTTTTTTTTTATTACGTATATGTTATTACGTATATGAGGGGGTACTCCCCTTAGTCAATACCACGCTCTTTACGTTAAAAGTTAAAAAAAAAATTGATTCACAAACCCCTGAATCACAAAGGCCGTTTAATTAGAATAGATAGCTCTTTTGAAAGCACTAAAAAAAAACTGTAGCGTAAAGAGCGAGGTATTGACTTGGGGGAGAACCCCCTCACATACTTTATAATTTCTGTTCGTTTTAAGTTCTAATATTCCTTCTTACATTTCAGTTGAAAAAACTTGTTTTTTTTTTATTTAATTTCTGATGGTTTTTTAAATAATGCTTGGAAATCCGGCGCCCCCTTCATAGAAATGTCCCTTACCCCAAAGAAACATCCTCTACGGAAATATTTTCCAGATTAACCCCCTCCTCTAGCCCCTCCCCCCCCCCTCCAGAAAAAATCCTTCCTGAAAATGGTTGTATACTTCCCAATAACCAATAAATAATGCTGGCAAGTCCGGCGCCCCCTTCATGGCAATTTCCCTTCCCCATGAAAACTTCCTTCATGAACAGATCCTCCAACATAACCACCGACACACCCTTCCCTCCCACTACCAGAAAAAAAAAACTTCCTGAAAACTTCTGTATACTTCCCAATAACCAATACTATATGTTAACATTGGGTAAAGTTCATAACTTTTAGCCCTCCCTCTGGGAACTTCGGGGGACTAAGTCATCCTAAAAGACATATTTATCATATTTTCGACCATGCTGAACAAAATGGCTATCTCAAAATTTTGATTGGGTGACTTTGGGAAAAAAATAAGCGTGGAAGGGGGCCTACTTGCCCTCCATTTTTTTGGTCACTTAAAAAGGGCACTAGAACTTTTAATTTCCGTTCCAATGAGCCCTCCCACGATATTCTAGGACCACTGGGTCGATACGATCACCCCTGGGAAAAAAAAACAAAAAAAACAAACAAACAAATAAACACGCATCCGTGATCTTTCTTCTGGCAAAAAATGTAAAATTCCACATTTTTGTAGATAGGAGCTTGAAACCTCTACAGTAGGGTTCTCTGATACGCTGAATATGATGGTGTGATTTTCATTAAGGTTCTATAACTTTTAGGGGGTCTTTCCCCTTTTTTTGAAAATCAGCCAAATTTTCTCAGGCGCGTAACTTTTGATGAGTAGCACTAAACTTGATGAAAGTTATATATTTGAAATCAGCATTGAAATCTGATTCTTTTGATATATCTATTGGTATCAAAAACCCGTTTTCTAGAGTTTCGGTTACCATTGAGCCGGGTCGCTCCTTACTTACAGTTCGTTACCACGAACTGTTTGACAAGAAACCGATATGGTGCAAATAATGAATGGACTGATCGTGGCCGTGTTTACAAGCGTGAGCAATCTGATAACTACCCAAAACGCATACGTTCGCTTGTTGAAACCATTTAGTCTTTAGTCTATTCGTGATTTTGTGTTTTTTTCTTATTATTTTTTTTCCAGTATTTCAGTTCTAATTTCATAATTTTTTTTCTTTATTTTTCTTGGTGGGATGATGAAATTAGTTTATTTTTTTTATAAATATGTTGAATGATATTTCTTCATTGAAGAGATTTATGTGCAATCCAATCAAGCTGGGAGGGGGGGGGGTGGTACGTGATGAATCCTAGTTTGAAGGTAATTTGAATTTGCCTGAATCTAGCTCCGGTGACATCCTCTCCTTGGGTGAGCGACTACTTCAGCTTCAAAATAATCCAATTGACGTTCTTAGCTTAATAAATAATTCAATAGGTCAGTATAATATATATACATCAAATCCCCATTTTTCAGCTGTTAGTAAGTATATTTTGACTTTAGATGACGTTTCCAAACGAAGTGGTGGTCTTTCTGTGCTTCAGCTAAATGTTCAAGGTATTTGCTCTTCATTTGATGAGTTAAAACAAATAGTACGTAGTGGCCATCCCAATTTTATTGGTCTTTGTGAGACTTTCCTCGATTCGAAAACTGGATCTCTATTGCATCTCCCTGGGTATAAGATGGAATATTTGAATCGTAGTAGGATGGCTAAAGGTGGCCTTGCTGTTTATGTTTCGGAATATCTTCAGTACTCTATAAGACACGACCTGTCAAGAAATGAAGAAGGGAATTTCGAATCCATGTTTATTGAGATGAAAACCCAAACTAAACCTTGATTGTTAGCAATATATACTGGTCTCCTAGTGGATCTGTTCCCTCTTTCCTTCAGATTCTTGATGAGACTTTGGAAGCAATCCATCAACATTCATGTGGTCATTATGGGTGACTTCAATATTAATTTGTGCGACCGGAGGACATCTTCTTCCTCGGAATTTTTCTCAGCTATGCTTACTTGTGGCACATTACCTTCAACATGTATTCCAACTCGCATAACTGATACTACTGCTTCTGTGCTTGATAATGTTTTTTCATCATTGACTTTGGTGCAAAATTCTTTATTGATGAGTGATATCTCAGACCATTTACCTGTTTTTTCCATGTATGATTTTTCTGATTCCTTACCTAGGAGGCACCAGGGAGCTGGTTTTTGGTCTTTAAAATTTAATGATCAAGAGTTGGCTCTTCTTAGATCGCGGATAACAGATCATTCGTGGGGAATTTTTGAAAAAGAATCTGATGTAGATTCGCTTTTTAATTCTTTTTATATTTTTGAAAAAAAATTATATTGTATACTTGCTATGCATACCAATTGAATCCGGGATCAAAGAGAACAACCCCTTTGAATCCTTGGATGACTCCTGGACTCCTTAGGAGCTGGAGAAAAAGAACCTTTGGAAGGCTTACAGGTCCTCTAAGCCATCTTCGCGCGATTATCGACTTCAAATTTTTAAAGCTTATATAAGAGTTTACAGTTCGCTTTGCCGGAGGGCCAAATCGCTATTTTACTACAGTAAATTCTCTGCGTGCGGTAAGGACATTATGAAAACATGGCAAGTAATCAATTATGTTATCAGGCCATCTTCTCAGCCCCTTTTTGTCCCTTCAAGTGTTTTGATCGATGATAAAATCGTATAGGGTGAGCTGAAAGTGCAAGACGCACTTACTTCTTAATTTGCCAATATCGGGAAAACTACAGCCTCTTCTGGAAGTCCTTCTTCTTCTCTAAATGATTTTAGGTCGTATCTTGGACTTCCTTGTCTTAAATCAATGGCTTCGGAGCCTATCTATGAAGTTGATAGCCAGAATTGTTAATAATTTGAAGGGTTCTTCATTTTCTGGTCCAGACCTTATTTCTACTAAGGTTGTCAAGTTCATTCTTCCTGTCATCGTTTCTGCTCTTACGAGACTTGTCAATATGTCTTTTGAAAAGGGTGTCTTCCCAAGTGCTTTAAAGCGTAGTCGTGTTATTATACTTTTTAAAGGTGGATCACGGAATGACCCTGCTAGTTATCGTCCTATATCTCTCTTATCAGTGTTTAGTAAAATTCTTGAAAAAGCTATGCTTTCTCGACTTCTTGATTTTCTTAATTCTAAACATTTTTTTTTCATGATTCCCAGTTTGGTGTAAAGGCAAAACACTCAACTGAGCATGCATGTGTGAATCTTTTGAATTATATAAATACATCTCTTGACTCTGGTCTGATACACGCTGCTCTTTTTCTCGACGTACGAAAAGCATTTGATGCAATAACACACAAGATTCTTCTTCGGAAACTATCCCCTACTGGAATACGAGCGAGTCCTTATTCTTGGTTTCTATCATATTTATCTGGTCAAGTTATCTCAGTCGATCCTCTCCTTTCCAAGCCGTCTGAAATAGAGTTTGTTGTTCCACAAGGATCTGTGATAGGGCCGATACTCTTTTTAATTTATGTTAATGACTTAATAAATGCGTTAAAAATCGAAAACCTACCACTTGTTGTCGTCTTTATAAACATGCAGTTGTCACTAATTGTCACAAGAATTCGTCCTTCTCTGATACACTTATAGCTTTTGCGGATGACAGTACTCTTGGCACAGCCGGTAGAACTGAGTCTGACCTCCTTCAAACATGATTGCCCTTTTTGAAAGAGTTACTCAGTGGTTTGACGTTAATTATCTTGCCGTAAGTGTTGGAGAGTCATGTTTTCTTATTTTCTCAAGAGTTTCAAGGGCTTGTTCTAGTTTAAATGAAATACATGTATCGAGGGGTTCCCTAAATAGGTCTAAGGATCGTTGCTTTCGATTCCTAGGCATCTTGCTTAATGAAAGTCTATCCTTCAAGCCTCATATTGACCTCATTAAAATGAAAGTCTCCAGAAGCCATGGAAGCCTTAAAAAATTGAAACACATTTTCCAGGGTCAATTCTTAGACTCCTATTCTACAGCCTAGTTCAGCCTTATGTTTCATACTGTTCTATTATTCGGATGTCAACATTTCCCTCATCACTGAAGCCACTTTCAAAACTATATGAAAGTATTTATTTAAAAAAAAAGAAGTTTTATTTCTCTCCTGTTTTTTTCCTGGCCATTGAGCCTTACGGGGGAGAATATGTTGAAGTATTTGTTATGAGTAATTTACCGTTGACATTGGTATTCAGTGATATATTTCTTGATTTGTCTTTTTTCAATAAATTCAAAAAATTCGAATTATTGTATGCGCTTTTCATTATGAATAATTCTTATAAACGAATCTTCAATGTCTAAAGGCCAAGTTTAATTCAATGTTTGATGTGTCTTTACAGGAGGCTACGGAGCCTTTAGAAGTACATCATTGTACTGTATGTGTATTTGACTATGAATAAATCTTATCTTATCAATCTTTGTAACTCAGGACTAAACATTTGCCTTTTAAGGTCTTTTTTTGTCAAATTAGGGATAGCCATCACTTTAAGAGCCACCGCTGGGTGATGGAGAAGAGGAATGTTCGTCTGCAATAGCTATTTCTCTATTAATATATGAAAGTAGTCTTTTAAAGTTGTCCTCTTAAAACAAAATTCTTCCACAGCTTGTCGTATAGTGATTTGTCAAAGATGACGGCTTTGGCTACTTTCTTAATACATTCCATAATGAGGCAACTTGACATCTTACGTCAATAAAGTCTTGGCACAGCCGTGAATTTCTATTAAACATATCTCTTTAAGGAATAAAATTTACAGAAAAAAAAGAAGAAAAATATGTCTCACAAGCCAAAGCCGAAGAAGCAAGTGGGTGATACGAACTTGTGAACCTGAAAAGCAACTGGCTATAGATTGAATATTATCATTCCAAAGTAACTCTTTAAGCTGACTAAGGCTCGATACATTAAGAAATAAGAAGAGAATATTTGTTTCTCAAAAACTTTCAAATCGAATAGGGAAATGAAGAAAAATTCCAAGAACTCCTAAAGCTTTATTTTGTATTATCTGGAGAGGTATGAAGCTCTTGACTGCTAGGCAAAATAACATAGTCTATCAGCTGTGAAAGTGAAAATGCAAGTTTACGACCAAAGGGTGGTTATTCCGGACACTTCAGTAAAGTGTCCGAAGTGTCTTCGTAGTTGTCCGAAAAAAAACTACTGTGCCTGTAAACGGTTTAACATGCGTCCTGAACAAACCAGAACAGATGGCAGTGTTCTACAAAAACACAAATAGCACTTAGAATACTTAACTTGAAGCTCTGAAGTTTGGATTTTATTGGAACTCCCGGGGGGCTGCTACAGAACTTATAAAAGATTGAAAAATCACGAGACTTACCTTCAACATTACTTTCATACATTTTTTTCACCATTGGCTTCTTTAATATATCACTAGAAAACACTATTTCATTATTTTTTGTGGAATTTTGTAGATGTCAATTAGGGAGCAAAGTGCCGGTCCGGAGTAACACCTTGTCCAGGATAACCCCTTGTCCGGGATAACCCCGGTCTCCCCAACCATGGTCAAAGCCACTGCTCATAAGCATAATGATCCTATAAAAGCTTCTGTATCCCTACAATCGGACCTCCTGGAGATAAAAAAGTGGTCTGAGGAGTAAATAATCAACTGATCAAAGTCTCCCGTCGACAACCTGACTTTGTCTTTAAGAATGAACATAGCTAGAGAAACAAACTCCATCTCTTGTGAATTCTAGAAATATCTTTGGGTGCAGATAACGATCAGATCCAATCCTCCACACCCCGTACTGAGTACTTCAAAAATAGGTTTGTTATATGTTGCACCTTCATTTGGGATGGTCTACCAAATGAGGTTATCCCAGAAAACCTTCTTTTGAAGGAAGTACAAGAGACCCAAATTTATGGAGAAGACCTAGGTAAAGGGTGGACTAGTGACAACCCTAAGTTTTTAACAGCCTGGCACCATGAATTCCGTCATAAAAAAAATGCGATCATTAGAGAATCATATATCTACTGATGGCCTGAAATTTTTACAAGCTTTTTATAGGTAAAATACTTGCTCAACTTGTAACTGCCTATTTAAGATAATGATTGTCACGACTAGAGGTCCATCAACATCATTACTAATACCACAAATATTTAAAAAAAAGTAAAAAAACATAAGGTAAAATCCATGTGCACAAATAGTGATCTGCCTACCTTTCACCTTGGAAGAAGCCGGTTTAATTAGCTCAATGTCTACTGAATCACTCTTCTCTAAAGCGAAAGGTATTTTCTCTGACTGAGATTCTATCTGGCCCCGTACTAAAAAAAAAGTCATTGTAATAATGAGAGGAGGCAAACTACAGACAAAATTAAGAAATTTGGCAATTACGAATAACAGTTTCAAAACACTTGGTTTTCTAATAAGATAATTGCACTTAAAATAATGCTGACAATAAGCAACATACACCAAATTACACAGCTGTTTCTATGATTCAATGCAGCATATTTTTAACAAGAATTATAAATCAAATTCAAATAATTCGGAAAACATAACATTTTTTTAAAGACGAAAAAGAATTGAACTTTCACACGAACTCCAACATTGGCGAGGGGAATTTGGCACATGAACGCGTTTCTCTAATCTGCATTCGATTCCCACCCAGGTTGACTTCAAGATGCTTAGAGTCCAAAGGGATGTGAAAAATGGCTTCCAAAAGTTATTATTTCAGGAGCTACAAAGGTATTTGACATAATCGTCATCATAAGTTTTTAAAATATTTAATTTCTGGTTTTCCACTGTGTTAAGTATACAGATTAATAGAGGTTAACCAACTAAAAATCAGTCAACGTCTATTGAGTTCGATTCAAGCAAAGTTCAAGCAATAAAAACTACCTTTTGGCCATTTTAGACATCCAGCCAGGAAAGTCTACAGATGCCCTCTCCCCCCAGAGATTGTGCAGTCACTAGCAGCTTTGCCAAGGGTTGCTGTAACACCCCTTTGTAACAGTTTGATTCTTTCAAAGGACTGCATTTGCAATAGTTTATTCGTATTAATGTAATGTATGTAATGAAGAGTTTTTTGTCATGTATTTGAACTGTCAATGTTTGCGTTTGTCTTTCTTTTTCTTTTTGTTATCTTTAGTGATTACTCTGTCTACTGAATCTATTTTTTGACGGTCAATAAATGAATAATAATGATAATAACATCCAAAATCAACCCCAAACACCAAAATAGACTTGGAGCAGTGACAACGATCATATCTGAAAATAGAGAACGATCATATCTGAAAATACCCTCGAGATCGGTGTTTAAGTCTTCTTACGACAGAAAATAAGATCATAAGATGTTCTTACCACAGTTTATAAAATTAGCAGTATGATCATTCTCTATCTCTCCCATTATAAAAACCCGGACAGGGGTGCGAGTGCTCCGGAGAACGTTTTTGCAGATAGAAACATAGGCGTTATCAGATCTTTTCGCGGGTAGACAAGTCAGATTTCTCTTGGACGCGAAACTTGGCTTCAACGTTGGAACACTAATTTTGAAGAAACTAATTCTAAATTAATTTATTCCAATACATACATGAAAATCGGTAGTTAGTAGTGTAATGTTATTATTAGATGTTTTTAGGAATTAAAAATAGGTTTCGAAGTCTCAAGTTGGTTTCAAAGGCATTTTGAGAAAGTTTCTGCCAAAATACGTGTTCCAGGGTAATTGGACCGCTAATGGCAGATCAAATGAGAGGAGTTGTTTGTACGCGCCGATATAAATAAATATATATATATATATATATATATATATATATATATATATATATATTATATATATATATATATATATATATATATATATATATATTATATATATATATATATATATATATATATATATATATATATATATATATATATATATATATACAATTCTTTCAATTTTCTGAAATTCCCTAAGAATTTTACGAAAAACAATTCTTAACAGACGTTTGGTATTTTCTTGGATAGGGCTATTGTGGCAACTTTTACCACAACAACCAATGATTAGAACTCAAGTCCTAAAATTGTTCTCAATCAGGAACCCTTATCGCTATCTAAATTCAGAAAGTGCAAAGATTTTCAAACAGAGGTGTTTATTGTTTAAAGTTCAGGAAAGGTCTGCCCATTTCATATGAAAACATTGATTGAAAACAAAACTAGTTTTATCTAGGCTCTCCGCCAAAACAGGTAACTAGATTTTTCAAATATCATAGGAACTACAATCTGAGAAAAGAAATATCACGACGTGAAAAAAAAAATGATAAACTATCCAGTTGCGGATCCAGAGGGGGGGCGAGGGTTACCCCCGTAAAGTAGTCTAAAGTAGTGTAATTTACCTAATTAACGCAAGTTTGCATTAATTAAACTTGCTCCTAACGTAAGTTTGTCGGATCAACCTATTTTGCGCCCCCCCCCTAAAAAAATCCTGGATCCGCCCCTGAAACCATCACACCTACCCCACCAGTTATTTGAAGAAGAAAAAATTCCTTATTTTCACAAATTTCATCAACCCCCCCGCCCCCTTTTTTATAAAATCCTACATAGGCCGATCAGTTGAGTCCACGTAAATAATAGATTAAGTCATAATTTGTATATAAATTAATTCATACCTGTGAGACGGGACGCTTGCAAACCACTTGGCTGGCTCACCAAGTTTTTTTCTGCTTTCGCAATTACGAATAATGCACTTGGTAACCATTTCTCAGTGATTGACGATAACAGACTAATCCGCTAAGGCAGAAACAAGTGGGAGGAGCTTTTGTTCGCACCGAGACCGAAGACCAGAAATTATCTGCGATAAGGTTACTGTCTATAAACTGTGGTTCTTACACACCCTAAACCCAAGCATCTGCTTCTTCCCCTCAACTTCTTAAGGAACAAATCTGTGTAAAACAACTCACTAAGGGTCCAACCTGTGTAAACCAACTGCCTGAGGGTCCAACCTGTGCAAACCCAAGACCAAGATTCTCCATCCACCATTGGGAGGGTTAGATCATTTTTCCTATTGAGGGCTGAGGGTCACCATTTTCCAATTTTATAGGGATAGGGGGGGGGGGGTCTTTGGACAGACTTTGGATGGGAATTTCCTTTAATCCCCCCCTATCTCAACGTATGACCATGATGGTAATTTTTTCACTACATTTCACAGTTATTATATTTAAGATACATCACCAAAAGTATACAAGTTAAATAAATAAATAAAAACATAATTGGAGTCTCAAAAGTTAAATACTCACATCTTAAGTTATCTAAATAAAGCCTTTCGAATTCTCGTTCAACCTCAGCAAAGAGCTGGTGCAATTTCTGTCTATGCTCTTCTGGAAGACGCCCATCATAATTTATTTCCGGTTCCTTTTGTAAAAAATTTGGATCACTTCCATCCATCATTAATTGTCCATTGCCACCAGATCCAGTTTTTTGAACCACACTGCCCTTTCCTGGCCTCCCAGGAACCATGTTCATGTTGGCCAAAATAATACAAACTCCAAACAAAACATTACCTGTAAAAGCCTTGAATTTAAAACAACCACGCCAACAAAACTTGTTCATTGTCAGAGCGGTATCCGTTTTTAGACAATTATGAAATTGCAGCAACAATTTCGTTTGATTTTGGAAGTCAATATAGAAGTTGTACTAAAAAGTAAGTTCAATTCAAAATGCTATTATCAAGCCCAAGGAAAAGTCACGAATAGACTCCTTAATTTACTATTTACAACTATTCCTAATCTGTAAGAAATAGGGACGAGACAATTGACATAAACATAACCAGAAAACGGGAGATAGACTAGAATTGAAATTGAGAAAATTTTTCTAATTCTCAAAGCTTTACTTTAAAAAAAAGAAATAAAAGGCGTCTTAGGTTTCACATTACTAAGTGAATGATTCTAATACACGTACTTGGATTTTCAGCTAGTCTTTGCTAAGCTAAAATTTCTAATACTATTAACAATGAATTCCTCCTTCTTTATGAATCCTTCTTAGTAGAAAGGGTCAACTGAGCCTAAACCATTGTAATCAGGTGCACTTACAGTCTCTCCCAAAAACAATAATACTGAAAAATCAGACAGACCCATGCTGTTTAAAGTGCAATATCAAGTATACCATTTCTGTCAGGATTAAACACTGATCTATTATACCTACTCGTTTTCTTATAAGCAGTCTTTTCCACTGACAAGTCAAAAGGTAAATTCACAACCTGGATATTAATATATGTTGTTCTAATGATAGTGTAGATAATGAAAACGCTGTTCCACTGACAATAAGTATAGTTAGCTCTAATCTTAATCTAAGTTATCAATTTGCCAACCATAGGCAGTGCAATAGTGCTACCTAAGTAAAGAGTGATGTGGCTTCAATGTATTTTCGATTTTTTTTTTCTCCTGTCCACGCCATTTTGTATGTAAGGGGTTGCCACAGAAACTTTGGAGGGGGCTCACTCGATTTAGAAGTACTAGTAGTCTTTTTAATGGTCAAAATTTATTGGAGAGCAAAAAGCCTACCCCCCTCCTTCTGCGACAAGGTATACTATTTACTTGTATACTTTAATAGAGTTTTATTCTATAGCCTGTAAATCCCAGATCCAAAGAAAATTGTAATTTACACGTAAGAAAAATACACACAGTAGGCCTACTTAGAAAAAATTATACATCCTTAATCAGGCTGTGGCCAAGGGCAATGCCATGAAAGCAAACCGAAAAAGGAAGAAAAAAGTTTCATCATGTATTTCAACTGATACGCCTGAAAAAACTTGCGTCAAGCTTGAAAAAGCAAGCAGAGCTTTAAAAAAAATACAAAAAGTAGGTCTACTAACAGAGGAAAACAAGAAAGTGTTAGAAAGAAAGTGTTGTGTAGTTTAAGCTTGGACACAGACACTGAAGATGCCAAAGATGTCCAGTATGAAGAATCTGGGTCTCCAGAGAAAGATATTCCAGATAACAAAATAGAGGCTGGAAGTTTTGTGCTGTTGAAGTTTTGTTGGAAGTAAAACACAAAAATTTTGGCAGCTGAAGTTCTTGCAAAAAATAAAAACGAAGTATATATAGTGAAATATTTTAAAGAAGGACTTTGACAGCCATATGTTTACCTGAGAAGACCCCATGACATATGAAATCGACCATAACGACATTGTATAGTAGTTACCACATCCAGCAATATCTGGAAGGTCTCAGCATAAAATCAAAAACTTGAGTTTCAGAACAGACCTTTCATGCTTCAATGTCAGACGAAAAATTTGACTTTTAAGATTATTTTTGAAGACAATCTTGTCAATTTTTGTTCTTTAAATGATTATCCACGTTAACAATATATTTGTATAAAATTAAACATGTATTTTATGCTTTACTATGCATTTTCACTTTTTCTTAACCTATAGGTCCAAGGTCCACTTAGCCTAGGACCAAGGACAATATGTAAGGTACACCATCTGTACTGTAACTTGGTCCTAAATACATTTTTTTTGAAAAATCGTACAAAAACAATATGTTTATATACAGATCTATAAAAAATATATGTTATATTAAAATAGTTGAAGCTTTTATTAAATATTCATAATATTATTATTTGCAAGAAGATTTACAAACGAAAAAATACATGGAAAATACAACCAAGGTACACCACCCTCTCCAACCACTTGGCTTCCCATTAAATTTTCATTCCAAATATATTAATCTCTGTCATTGTAATTGCATATCTACCCCCTCCCTCCCTAAAAGGGGCAGATACAGCCCTTGGCTACATAAATGTTTTCTATATTTTGTTTGGCATTATAGACCTTAAGGAGAAATAAGTACAAAAATAATAGAAACCCACAAAGTAGCAAACTTTGGGTAGCCATATATAGCCCCTGAAAATATGCAAAAACTGGTTGATCTCTTGAGTTTGCATTATTTTTGTGAATCTTTTGCATCAACAATTGTATCCCTAACAAAGACAATTTGCAGGGAAAACAGCAAATTGGTAAACTTCAGTATTTAGCCTAGGGCTATATCCGGTCCCATTGGAGGGGGGGGGGGGTATAAATGCAATGGTGGTAATGATTCTATTAGAACTTCTGATTTCCAACAGAATAAGCCCCCTCCAAAGTTTAAATGATCATCCCTTCCATAAAAATCAATATATGTTAACAATGAGCAACTTCCCCTTGCCCAGGGAGCTGGAAGGTGGTTATCAAACCTGGAAATATAGTTATTTGACTTCTGGACTATTTTGAACAAAATGGCTTTCTCAGAATTTTGATCGGAAGCATTTGGGGGGGGGAAAGGGTATTAGGGAGGGGGCTGGTAACCCTCTTATCACTACTTTTTACTCTTAAAAAGGGAACTAGAGCTTTCAATTTCAAATCAATGATCCTCCTTTGAAGTTTATATAACGTTCCCTTCCATAAAAACCTTACATGTTAACAATGGGCAACATGTTATAACTTACAACTCTTGCCCTTGGAGCTGTCAGGTTTTCGTCAACCCCAGAGATGTAGAATTTTGATACATTTGGGGGAAACAGGGCATGGGGGGCTAGTTGCCCTGAAATCACTATTGACTATTAAAAAGGGAACTATAACTTCTGATTTCCAATTGAATGAGCCCCTTTTGAAGTGTTCACGACCACCTTGTCCCTATGTGCCTCTGGAAAAAAAAAAAAAATAATTACAAAACCTTGAAACCTTACGGCTCTGTACTATAGGTAACACCATAGCGTTACCTCAGACATCTTAGTTCAACTAGCAAAAAAAATAGCCTGACTTTAAGAACTCAAAATAAAAATTGTGATGATAGTGATAAGTACATTAAAAGGCTCTGTTAAAGGGGAGTTGAGCTGGGATACCATTGACATGACAATAATAATTGCACTCCAGGAGCAACACTTTGGTATTATCCTTTTTTATTCCCCTAGTCTGCTGATTTCAGTTTATTACTAAAAATGGTAAGGGTCTAGCCTTCATGGTTTCTTATGCAAAGTGTGGACCTCAGGCTGGATTGATGAATAAAACATCAAATTTAGGAGAGTTGTGTATAATTCTTGCCTGGGGCTAAAATGAATAGTTTCAGGCAGGCATAAGTTTCAAATTGATATTGGATTCAGGAAGTATTTTAGATGTGCCATCACAAAAGAAATTGAAGTCTTCACATTGGTCATTTCTAAGTAGTGATATTAGAAAGAAGGACTATGGCAAGAAAATCATCTTCTGACCAAGAAAGATAGATTGTATTAAACACTGATCATTAGTCTTTTGCACAAAAATTTGTTCATGCAATAGGCTACATAATTTTTTAAAATTCGAGGGGTTTACAACTTCTGTGTTGTGGTACAATACAGAAAAAAAAATGGTACAAATTTTCATAGAATGCAGGGACTTGTACGTAACAATTGGTTGTTATGCCCTGGTCATCTCTATGATAATGGGCTGCTCTCTTTTGCTTGTTGGTGTTTCTATTATTTGCTTCTGATGCATTTGAAAGTACAAAAATTTGTACCTTCTCTGTCTGCTACAGAGAAGGACATGCAAGTAAGAGCACATTGTTACAGCAGAATCATCTTGTTGGTTGAGGTGTTACAAATTTCTGCAAATTATTTGAATTTTTATTTGCTCAAAAAAGTTGGAAAAGCAGAATTTAAGGATAAGTGAGGCAAGTTTAATTAAGAGCCAGTTGTTAGACTATGGCCACTTTCAGGAATGAGGATTATGCTCATCTACTGACTGGTGTATCCTTATTTTATTTCTAGAAGTGCCTATATATAGTAGTATGAGTATGAAAAGCAACAAATAGCTTTTTAGTACCAATCAAGTTCAATAAGATTATTTATTAATTAGAAATGGAATAAGCCATAGGCTTGTCTCATACAGCACATATTACATACCATGAGCAACACTTATAAACAACGAAAACAAAAACTATAAACTTCCTAATAAAGAAAAAAAAACAAAAAAAAAACGAAGATACCCTACAACAAATATACACTTCACGGTCCCAGGTACTGCTTTTCATAAAAAGAGGTCTCAACTAATGCTGTTTTGAAAGCCGCAACATCATTCACCAGAACTACTCGGTCGGGCAACGTGTTCCATGATTTTACTGAACGATTTACAAAGGAACTCTGTCCAACTTTCCTTGATACCCTAGGCTGGTACAATTTTAAAGTTCTGCCGCGTAGATGGATAATGACCAAACTCAAAGAAATCTTCCCAAGACACATGGTCAATACCCTTCATGATGCGGAAAGTGTTGACGAGGTCCATTCTGTCCCTTCTGAATTGCAGAGATGGTAAGCTCGGGCTACTCAATCTCCGCTCATAAGATAGGTATTTCAGATAAGGGACAAATTTGGACGCTCGTCTTTGCACCTTTTCAATCAACAGTGAATCAGATTTTCTAGTCAGATACCACACAGATGAGCAGTATTCAACAACAGGGCGCACCATTGTCTTATACAATGTGGTAAAACTTCTCAGGTTAAACTTTCTGAAAGCTCTTTTGACGCAAAGCAAACCATAGTTTGCTTTACGCGAAACAGCTGATGCTTGCTTATCAAACCTCAGCTGGTCATCAAAAATAATACCAAGATCCCTAATAGAGTTAACAGGGCACACCGACACGTCACCAATGAAGTACTGGTATGCCACATCCTTCGCGAAGTAATGAGTCATATGACATTTCTTCTGGTTAACAAACATAGAATTTAAATTACACCATTCGAACAATACTTCCAAATCTCCCTGTAGAAGTGTCACATCAACCGGGGAGGTGACACCTCTGTATAGCTTTACATCGTCCGCAAACATTTTAATGGTGCTGTTTCGGATTACCTTCGGTAAAACATTTATAAATAAACAGAATAAAACTGGTCCCAGGCAGCTACCCTGAGGGACCTCACTTAGAACTCCACACCCTTCAGATAGTGCCTCACCAACCTTCACTTTCTGTGTCCGATTAGTTAGGTAATCCTTAATCCAAGTCATGCTTCTACGTCCAATCCCATACTTTCGACACTTTTCCACCAGCAAGGACATCGAAACCTTGTTGAATGCCTTGCAAAAACCAATATAAATACAATCAAACTTTAGGCCTGAATCAGCCATCTTTTGAAAATCATTGATTACTCCCGTTAACTGCGTGTTACACGATCGATTTTTTCGAAAACCATGCTGTGCCGTGCTCCAAAATTTATTTTTTTCAAAATAATTTTGGATCCAATACACAATTACTTTTTCCATAATTCTCGAAAAAATCGACGTGTTCGAGATAGGGCGATAATTCGTAAAATCCGACCTTGGTCCACACTTATGAAGGGGTTTTATGACTGCCTTTTTCCACGCAGCTGGGCACTTACCAGACTCCAAACAAAGATTAAAAGAAATGCGAGTGGAGCCGCTAAAGAAGAAGCCATTTCTCACATAATAACACTTGAGACACCGTCTATATCAGGGGCTTTATCAACAGAAAGCTCTCGGATAATTTTTTGGACGAGCTCAGGTGCTACATCAGAGTCATCATTATCAAAACTTGCAAGTTTTGAGCTATTTCATGAGGTATAGCATTTAAAGGGTTCTGAGAAGCCAACAACTTCAGGTTTAATGTACAAATTGAAAGAAAGAGTTTGGATTAAAAGATTGAGATGATTTAGAGACTTGAAAGTAAGATTTGACTGTTAGATAACGGTCATCTCTGTTGGTGAGGGGCTTACAACTTTTCCTAGTTGATGAACCTATTACTGGTTCCTCTTCTGCATTTCAGGCAAAGACGAATAGTTTGTCTATGTTTGCATAGCTTCGGATACATTTGAGGATAAGAAAATTTGTCTCCATGCAGTTATGCAAATAATTTAAATAAAAATAAATCACAATGATGCAGTTTAGCAGTTATTATAGTAAAGAGTAACTGCAGCAATATCATTCTGAAAAGTTAGGGGCAGTGCATAGTACATATTAGGCTCTATATGATGATACTATAAGTTTTAATCTACAATGATGATAATAATTAGAAAAATCAGGGTCCAACTGGCAATTTATTCAAAATCTCTTCTTATACTATCGTCAACTTTGGCAATGAGGGGTTGGTATTTTTTGCTACTGGGTGTACCTATTATTGGCATCTGATACACTTGTTGGTACAAATTTGGTTCCATGTCCACTGGAACCAAATGACAAGAGGGTCATTTAAGTAAGAATTGGTTGTTAGAGGATGGTCATCTTTAGATGAGGTGTTAGAAACTTGTGCAGAAATTTGTTTACCTTTTTTTAATCTCCCTGCTAGATTTGGTCTTGGTGAGGGAAGTTTGAGGGGATGGTATCACATCCCCCTTTAACGAAAACTGGTGAGTTGTATGGGCTGATGCCCTAGATATCCTACTTAAAGGTAATCCATAGCAAAAAAACTAAACCAAAGTGTTTTATAAACTCTTTGTTAGAGCATAGTCATGTTCATGGGTGAGAGGTTAGAAACTTCTATAAACTAGTTATACTTTTATTGGTTTTTAACACACTTAAGGGCAGGAAAAATCAATGTAATTTAATATTAAGTGTTTATGCAGCAATTATAAATAATGATAAAACACAAAGATGTAGGTCCTGAATTATTAGTAGTTTATTTACAATAGGCCTATATGATTCTGCAAAGCAACAAATAGCTTTATAGTAGCCTATTAACTAGGTTCAATAAGATTGTATTGCAAGTTTTAATCTGTCCATGGTATAGCAAATTCATTTCCATGTCAATTATAGAAAGTGACTTGTGAGCAAGAATCTCAGAGCGCATTCATCTTGAGGGGGAGGGATTTGATACTTGTGCTGATTTGTCTGTATTTGTATCAGATACATTTGAGGATAAGAAAATATGTCTCCATGCAGTTACGCAATGAATATAAACATTAGCAGAAATACATCTGCTGATGATGATTGGTGCATATGGTCAAAATATCCAGAATTTTGTATCTGTTTTCACTGTCTAATAAATATACTTATCCCCATTTGAATGTTTATTTGTTTGTCTGGGAAAGTAGCAGAGAAATTTACGCTTTCTCTCCAAAGGGCACTGACATTTGACAATTTTTGTGTTTTGACAGTGAAATCTTCAGAAATAGATCTAAAGCTAAAATTAGGCACAACGAAGATTGTTGTGAGCCTCATACCTTTGCTTAATCTTATAAGGTTCAAGATTTATACAGCTATAAAGTAAATATAGCAAAAATCCTCTCATCTTCTTCCAACAAGCTTACCATGTTTGTCGTTATTCTGCCTAGCAGACGCAAGTGGTAGCTAAAAAAAATGATGCTATTTTTGCCTGGGCCTAGTGATCTAGAAGCTATAAGTGAATCTTAAAGAAATCAAAGTATTTGAAAATGCAATGCAATGCAATTTTTGTATAGTTCTAATTAAGGAGCTCCTTGTTACCTTGAGAAGTATTTAAGTTAGGTGAATAAAATTTTCAGAAAGGAATCCAGGGCCTAAAATGTACATAAGAAGATATTTTCAAGCTACTATCTCTGAATGCAGGATGCAGTGCCTTTAGGGAGTTTCCCTGGTTTGGCACCCTCTAAATGGCTTTCAGTGTGTATTTAGTTAGTCATAGTTGTTTTCTAGGGGTAATGCAGAGCTGTTCTTTGAAGTCTGTTTTTGAAGCTATTAATTGTATTGGTTGGATGACTGAATCAGGAAAAGAATTCCAATTGTCTCCAGAATTGATACTACTCAAGTCTGTTCTGGAATTACTTAAACCTATTGTGTTGGAATACTTTTTGCAGGTGGTCCCTTGTGGTTTTTTTTTAAAGGAATATTTAAATACAAGTGTTTACCTTAATTTGGGTTTTTCATCTCTTTTTAGCAGGCTCTAGCATTTGAAAAAATACAATTCCTATAATTTCAGGAGGAAATTAAGCCATATCAGGGCTTTTGGTAATACAAGATTCCATAAGTGACATAGGGACAAGGTGAACACGCTACTTATTTCCTTTTTTATGCCCTTTCAATATATAACAATGAAATCACATGAAAATGTACTCCCCCTCTCCTAGATCTCCTATTTAGTCCAAGGCATATATTAAACTTCAAGAAAACACTAAAACAAGGAAATTCTTACTTTATAATAAGCAGGATGTAACTATTAATGAAATAGTAATGTTTACTTCCATTATTATCTAGTTTTTAAAACCATTGAATGAATGAATTTTTATTTCCCACTAAATACAAACTAAACATTACTGGTGGAGCAAAAAATGGAAAAAAAGAGCAATACCAAATAAAAAAAAAACGTCCAGGTATATATATACAGGATAACAAATAAACACTAATATTGCAGAGCATCATAAAGTTCATTTCCCGTTAAGCTCGTATATAAAGTTTTTACTATTTTCTGAACAACTGTGTATGGGTTGGGTATATTGAAACGGTTTACTAATCGCTTTGTTACACTTCCGAGGAGGCACTCGCAAGAGAAATTTACAAAACCGGAAGAAGCAAGAACGCACCATACGTTTATTCTTATCAGATAAAAGAACCCAAAAAGGAGAGAGCACTAGCACATGTGGTGTAACCATCGCCAAAAACAGCTGGGCCCGAATCTGCGAACTATATGAAGCTTTTGAAAAGACAAGCATACCGTAACTTTGCTAGCAAAATCGTCGATTAACAAACAACGTGTCGACTTAACATCCCAACCAATAGGAAGACCAAGGTAGGCCTACACTGTGCTTGATGACGGTTTTTACTATTTTGTCACCGAGTTTGACTTCGGGGGTCGGATCACTTCCTTTAAGATTAAACAAAATAAACTCAGTTTCAGTCTCATTGAAAGAAGGACCAATTTTCTCATATGAACTTTTCAGCACTGCAAAATTCTTTTCAAAACAGGAAAAAGAACAACTTAAATTCAGAATACCATCAGTATAATTCAATAATGACAGATCTAGACCAAGATAAAGAGAACTAGGCTTAAACACTTGCTGAGCTTCAACTATACTCTTATTGTAAGAAGGTGGCGAAGAATAGCTTCTTGACGGACCTCTTTTTGGACTGGGATAATATCAAAGGAAATTTTCGTCCCACCCGGTAGACCAATCTTGACCTTCACTTTAAGTTTTCGATACAAATTACAAAAAGTGAGGACTACCGACTTGTCAAGACCACCAGAGTCGAATGCTCAACTTACATCTAAACCCGCAAAAATGATAGATTCACCAGTCCGATCATACTCGAGGAGAATAGTACAGATAAGGTGATCCACATGTTCTCTACTACTACCCTTTTTGAACCCAAACTGGTTGCTGGGTGCATAACACACTCGGTTTATTTCCTCATTAACCAGAATTTCCAAAATTTTACTCAAAACCAGGGCAACAGTAATTGGTCTATGCAAGCTGCACTGAGATGGATCCTTTCCTTTTTTTTATAACTGGAGTGATGATACCGACACAAAACGAATCAGGCACTAAATCACATGAAAAAATCATTTCGTAGAGTAAAGTGCTCAAATAGCAATGGACTGCCGTTCACTAGATGTAAGCCACAGATATTATCGTCTCCCTTTGAATTTTTCTTTTTTACTTTATTGATGGCATCACAAACACTGGAGACAGATACTACAAAAATCGTACTTATAGTAGGCTCAGAGAGCCTTTGGCGAGCTCCTTTTCAAAAGCCCGTTCAAGCTGAGGATCAGGTGCAGAGAACTAGGAAGTAAATCTGTTATTTTTCACAAATTTCCAAACCAGGGAGGGGTTGATTTCGATACGAGCACTGTTTTCTTTTATAATACGAGCACGATGCTGAGCAAAACATTTAGCGAATTTGCGTTTCGTACAAAGTCCAATTTCATTAACTGTGCCCACATTAGGCCTACCATTGTCACGCCACAGCTGAAACCAAAACCGCTACCGACAACAGGCTTCACGAAGCTTGGGGTTTTCATCCCACTTTGGTATTTCGGATCCGAACCGCACTTTTCTTGTAGGCACAGTCGTCGTTTCTGCCACTCTCACACGTGCACGATTTCAGAGCAATTGGTAGTCAGCGACAACTGCATGACAGCCTGACTTAAGCCTGATATAGGCTGCAATGGGGGGGTAAGGCACTTTGATTTTAGACAATATGTTGTCACACACTGAATGATAGGTAGGAACATCAATTTTTTCCCACTCTTTATTTCATGACCCGGCGGTTATCATTCTTGAGTGGAATGCAAGGATTACTCGGGCCAACGCGGAATGTATTCAACATAGGGAAATGGTCAGAAACACTGATTGCATTGTTAACACGGGAAAAGGGGTAAATTGCAATCAATTTTGTTGAGAGGAAAAAGTCAAGGTTGGATGTAGACCCACTATTATGTACATATTTAGATGCCAGGTCGTTGTTCATTACACTGAGTTGAGGACAAGAACTAAGAACGATCTCTTTCCTAGAGCTCTTAGCATCACTAGGGTTACAATTCATATCCCCTGCAGTAAGGCCTTGTTTCTGCAATTCTGCCACAGCATTTGCAAGCTTACTGCACACTATGCTGAACTTTCGCTCTGAATTTAAGTTAAGGTATCAGTTGGCATGTATGTAGAAAAAATAGTAAAGTGTAGCAGCTGAACTGACACAAAGGATTCAGAACACGAAATTTGTATGGGCAGATGTTCAGCACGAACAAGCAGAGCAACACCACCAGACGATCTTCCTCTCCCACTAAATACTGCAGGAACACCGAAAACTTTAACCAAACCATCGAGTTGCAGCAGGTCTAGTCCTTCTTTTGATGGGAAATGTTCCTGTAGACATAGCACATCACAATTAACCATGAGCTGACACAGAAGAGGTCTTGTATTAATCACTGAACCATTCATGTTCCAGGTAGTGATTTTTAGAGAGCGACTCATTTTAATAGCTTCTAGGCTACAGCGCACTTATACGCGTAGCACGGGTGGTCAGCCTTACCACAGAGTGCACACTTCAGGGGCAGCTGGCAGGGGGTGTCTTAAGAGTTTTTATGCGGACCAGCGCATTGTGAGCATTTCTCTGAATTCACACAGTTAGCAGCAGTGTGGCCAAATGTCTGGCATTTGTAACACTGAGGGGGGCAGGAACTTATATTCTGACACAGGTAGCCGCTCATAGCCAATCTTAGGTGAACTGTCTATTGCTTTTTGTAGGTATTCTTTACTTTCAAATTTTAGGCGGAAAGATCTGGATCACCGTATTAGAGACACTTCAGTACATTTCTGTAGACAACTCTGAATATCAACAGTCATTCTGGGGGGAGTATGCTGGATAATGCCAAAATAGGCACTTGATTTCACTATGACATCTGCACCTTGGTTAGAGTTAGCTATAGCTTCAGCAAGCGTAGTTGTGTCAGCTTTGTCAGACATGACAACATGCCATTCATCCTTCCCAGGCATTAAGTGATAATACTTGAACTAGAACTACCAGCTATAGAATCCAGAAAGTCTTTGCGGGCATTGGGACTGTCAAGATTTTTTGGAGGATTCTTGATGACCACTGCATAAGTAGGCTTTTCAGGTACTATCATAGGTACAGAACGATGAGGGACAGTCTTGACATTTTTTTGTTTGGCAAAACTTTTAAATTCCATACAAAATTCGTTTAACTTGCAAGTAAGTGTCACGGTAGTTTCCCCTGGAACAACAGCACTTGATCTGGTTCAAATATGACAAATCATGGCAGGGTTACCTTTTTCTCATTACACACATCGAAATGCTCGCACAATATCTGGACGTTGTCACTAACTTTCTATCGTTCAGTAGGTCGCGTAGACGCTTTCTTAGCCTCAACAATTTCTTCCGCCTTATAGAAATCGCAAGCGATTTTCGTAATCGAGTCTATTGCACATCCCACTTTTCTCGTTCGCAAAATCAGCACAGCATTCAATGTAAGTTTCTCGCTTGTCTTTTCATTAAGGATTGACTCCAGAGATATGGTGTAATGCCAAAATGTAATGAAATACAAAATGCCGTGGATGAATAATATTCGCCTACTGATATCTGCTATAAAACAGTTAATAAAACCTGTGGGAAGTGCTGGTATCCAAATCACCTTTCCCCAGCAGTTTAAGGATCAATGTCCGGCCAGTACAGATACTGCTCTTGTGTTTGTTCCCGCTCTCTTCTGCACAGGTTGTCACTGAATTAGCAAAAATTTGGATGAAATTTGGCTAATAAATTATTTTCTAGAATTCGAACAAAAAATTACTGAAGACACAGAAATGTCGTACCTGTTGATGCTACCATATTACTACATCCAAACAAAAATATTTTAATCTGTAGCAGAGTATTGTGAAACTTCTGTAATCACTTAAGGTCACTGAATTTATTTAAGTTTGAGGCACTGAATTAATATGATTTCAAAGCAGTTTTAAAAAGGTTTCAAATCGAAAAAGGTGTTATCACTCTGGAGACTAAACGAAGTTTTAAGATCACACACTCAGTCCCACATTGAGATAAATTCCACTCTGAGAAGATAATTGGTTTAATATAGAAGCTGTAGTGCATAGACTAGATTGAAGTAATGGAGAAATACATTATTAAAGGTCAAATATAAGGGGGCAGGGCCATATGCCAGTGAATTAATTATTGTATTTGGAGAGGGCATAAAAAAAGAGTCAAGTCACATGTTCACCTTGTTCTGTCCTTATGTCAGTTATAAAACTGCATATATATTTACCATGCTTATGTGTTGTAAGTGCATGTTGACCAACAAATTCATGTGACATTGTGATATTTGAATTGTGGATTATTGCCTCAAGCTGAGTGTCAAAGACATTTTTCAAAACCTAGTGCATTATTTTCCAAATTAATAGACCCTAAAGTGTTATATTATTTTGAATTTTCTTGTCGCTATTGCTGCCGCACAGTTTCCAAAATAATTTCCTTTGGACGAATTTAAAAATCCTGCCAAAAAGCCAAAAACCACAGAATAAATGTTTTTGAGCCCGCTTAGGAAGCCGCCAGAGAAGGGTAACCTGGTCAAAGAAACAGGAGATGAAATAGTAAGTCCGTTCAAATCTTCTTCTCGCTCTGTACCAAGAACCCCCCCCCCCCCCTTAACAAGAACAAGATCAATAGTTTCTGAACCCGAATCTGATTCCTTCCGATCCTTCTCATCAGATGTCATGGATGTCACCATGATAACTGTTGGAGCTAATACAACACTTGAGGGTATTCCCCCATTGCATGATGTTATTTCTAACACAAAAACCCCACGGATGACTTTCAAGAAGCTCTCCCTCAGAATGCCAAGAAACGTAAAAACAGTTTCTCCAGCAAAACCCCACAATTTCCAGCCCGTGAAAGACCACAATATCTTCCCCCAACTATACTTAGAGATTTCTGCCAAGCAACATTTTATTGTCAAAGATATAGCCCAAATCAGATTGGCGATTATCAAAATAATTAAATTATAATTCTCATTAAATATTAACAAGAATGGCGTATTTTTAATCTATCTGAAGGATAAAGCAGCATCCGAAAAACTTCTGATAACTACTAATCTTTTAAGAATGTCTGTCAAGTGTTGTTATTGGTCTCCTCACAAAAAGGAGACCAAAATTGTTATTTACAATGTCCCAACAGACATAGCGCTACAGGAGCTGGCCACTGGCCTAAAAATAGCTGAGGGGAGCCTATATCAGTTTCCCAGGCTGAAGCTTACTTCACCTAAATTATGAATAAGTACCAACCATCCTGTTCAGCTCAGATAAAAAAAAACTTGCCTAAAATTGATCTTAAGGGTAACCCCTTAATTATAGGTTGTATTTATAGAACCCCAAGCTCTCACTGTCAGAAAGGCTCCCATCTCGCAATTGCGAATTCTATAAGTTCAGTGATGAGTCACCCTTACCATAATATCGTAATTGTTGGAGACTTCAACCTGCCTCAGATTCAATGGGTTAGTGGTTATGCTGCCACAGGAGACAATGATGACCAGATTGGTCCCCTCCTCAAGTGCCTACAAGAACATTCATTATATCAGACAATCGATTTCCCAACTAGGTACAGAGAGGGCTGGAACCCATCTCTCTTGGATCTCCTATTTGTCAAAGATGAGGAGGCAATACAAAGTATAAACCAAGAGCCACCTTTTGGCACAAGCAACCATATAGCCATAACTTGTTGACTAAAATTGTACCCGCAGACAAGCAATTTTAGAAAGCATGTATATACAACTTACAACAAGGTCAGGCAAGATTTAGCTAACCAAGATTGGTCTTTTGTTGAAAAGAATAATGTAAAGGGAGCTTGGCTTGAAATGAAGAGGGTCCTCAGTGAGACAACTGCAAAACGCAACAACCACTTGGAAACAAAGACCAAGAACGCTCCCTTTCATCACACAAAAATCAAGCTAGCAGTCCAAAAGAAAAAGATGTTCTGGAGAAGGTACAAGGACCTCCCAACACAGGCAAATCATGACAAATTCAAACAAATTCAAACAAATACGAAACAAAGTCCGCTACCTTACAAGAGAAGTTACCAGCAAGTATTCAGAATCTTTAGAGTCAGTGTCAAAAACAAATCTGAAGAAATTTTGGAAGTATGCCTCCACTTAAAAGCCCAGAAGATATTCAGTAACTGAACTCTCAGTTAATGGGAATGCCATAAGCAACCCTGGAGATATAACTGAAGCTCTGAACCAGCAGTTCAAGTCAGTTTTTATGCCTCTAGAAGATGCCCCCTAGCCATAGATGCTGGAATATGATATACAGAAACTGATGCAAATTATTACTGTCGGCACTTTGGATGTGGAATCATGGCTCAAAAGACTGAACTCAAATAAGTCAGTTGGTCCTGATGGGGTTCACCCTTGGACTTTGAAAGAGGCTCATGCGGAGCTTGCCCTCCCCCTAGCAACACTGTTCCAGAAGCCTCTTGATACCAAACAAGTCCCCCAAGATTGGTGAAATGCAAATATTATACCTGTTCACAAGGGTGGAAGCAGGAACTGTGCTGCCAATTTCCAACCCATAAGCATCACCTCAACAGTCACTAAAATCCTCAAATGACCTGTGAATACTGTTGTTATGAAACACCTGATTGACAACAAAACTACTTACCATTAAAGCCAACATGAATTCAGATCTGGACACTCAGTTGAGACAAATCTTATTGATGCATACAAATGTGTCACCAAACTGCTAGACCTGGGTATCCCTGCTGATATGATTTTATTAGACTTTGCAAAGGCTTTTGACAAAGTTTGCCATCACCATTTGATGGCAAAACTCTTAGCTATCAGGATACATGTGGAGGTTGTTGAATGGGTGATGCAGTTCCTCTCAGGAAGAGAGCAGAGAGTTAAAGTGTTTGGGGTAACAGGCAAGAATTCCTCTCAGAATTTGCTGGAGTTGATAGTAGTGTTCCACAGGGAATGATCTTAGGCACAACACTTTTGAATATTTTCATTAATGATGCTCCACGGGCTGTAAACAATAAGATGAGCATTTATGTCAACAATTCAAAGCTTATTGGGCCCACGGAGTCAACAGCAACAAGAGCAACCATACAGGAAGACCTGGATTAATTTTCCCTTTGGGCCTGTCAATGGAAGCTTGAGTTTAACATTCAGAAATGCAAGACAGTACATTTCGGGAAAAAGAATGAGAAGTGGCAGTACCATATGAGTGGAGGGGATGGCTCTAGGCAATCGATAGGTTCTTTGGCAGCTGAAAGAGATTTGGGAATAGTTGTTGATGAAGAATTAAAATTCCACAAACACACACAAACAGCAGTTGCCAAAGCATCTCAGACCCTTGGACTAATTAAGCATACAGTAAACAGCAGATCATCCAAAGTCATGATGAAGCTGCACAAGGGACTTGTACAACCATTACTGGAATTTGGGATTTTGTTACCATGCCCCTGAAAAAGGGTGACCAACAGAAAATGAGTCTGTTCAGAGGCATGCGACAAAAGCTACTGATGGATGCAAGAACCTTGACTATCCATCTCGCCTGAACAAACTACAGCTCCCAACACTCGTCTACAGACAATAGAGGGGTGATGTCATCATGGCTTACAAACTACTGCATGCTGATTCCTCTTCTCAGAAGCCTTTCCAGCTTGACAAATCATCCAGGTCAAGAGGGCATAGTAAGAAGCTGCTCTGGAAGAGAGCTCACAGCAGACTCCACAGCCACTATTTCTCCAATAGAGTAGTAGCCCCCAGGAACAGTCTTCCCAATGCAGCTGTCACCACTCCCTCTGTCAATGCATTCAAGATCATTGTTGATAAGAATTGGTCCACCAAACCATGGAAAACAGAGTGGGATGCCACCAAATCAATGGATTGCCATCATCACTGACCAGCAGCTCTACAGGATTTAGGGTCTACATTTAAGGTAAGTGCTTTAAAGTGTTCCATAGCAATAGATCTATTTTGCATGGTTTCCCTTTTAAAACACAACAGTTGTAAGAAAGGTCAGTGTCCATTAGAAGGGGAATGGGTGGAGGTAGCTAATTTAAAATACCAGTGTAAGCCTAGAGTTCAAGCAGTACATAAGAAAACATTTTAAGATAAAAAATTCTTGTTTCATAACATGCAGAATAATCCTACTTAACATATTTTGCAGGGGAAGAACCTTTATGTTCACTATTTTCCTTGCATTTCCAGTTTTTCTTCCACATTTTTAAATATTTGTGTCTATTCTGTAAGTCTTGAAAATCATTTATAAATAAACACCCAACTACTATCTAACTAACCTAACTTAACATAATTTATCAGTAGCCTATTTGTCTATTAATATATTTTTGTGAAAAATTATTAGATGGCACTGATGGTGTTTAATTACATATACATACATACATATATATATATATATATATATATATATTATATATAATAATATATATATATATATATATATATATATATATATATATATCTATATAATATATATATATATATATATAATATATATATATATATATATATAAACAGAAAAATGCAGTTGAATCATGTTTAAACATCAAAATAAGCTAACCTCTTCTTGAATTCAAACTTTTAATAGTACTGAATTTTAAAGTATTTATTGGGGGATCAAGGAAAAAAAAGTTTTACTTTTACTCAAACTATGATAGGTATATTGAGATTAAGGAATTAAAGAGCTTGAAAAGATACAATTAAGAGACCAGAAAATTAGGAGATAGCCCGAGTATTTGAGTTGCATTTGAGAGTAACTCTGTTCCCCAGTGCATTTGGCTTTATGGAAGAAAAAGGAATATTGAGAGATACAACCAACCAATTATACAGCACTTCAAATGTCAAAAGTATGGCCATACTCAACAAAACTGTAGGTCACCACATGCTGTACACTTGAGATGTGCAAACAAACATGCTTCTAATGAGTGTCCCTTTAAATTAGAAACAAAAGGGTCAGGAAAATACAAAAAGTATGTCTGTGCTAACTGTGGGAAAAAGCATTCAATAACATCTGGTAGCTGCCCACCCTGCCAACTAAACTGTGAAATCATAAAAATGTCAGTTGCCCAAAACATACCAATGAAAAGAGCATTTAGTGCATACTGTAGTTATGCAGATGCACTGAATGAGAAGGTTGTGAAACAGCAACCCCTCATTGAACCCAAAAAGACCCTTCAACAGCTAGTGTTATTTGTATCTAAAGTGCCAGAAATGATAGAAATCAAGGACAAAATTTAGCTATAGACTAAGCTATGTACAAGGTTGGGGAATTAAATATTGAACCGGAAGTTACCCCAAAAATATGCTTCATAAATAAATTGTAAATTATTGCCTATAGGGGGGGATAGGGGGCTATCATTTTTAAATGATAATACCTCATTTTTTTTATTGAAAGCAGGGATGCCAAAAAGATAATTATTTTTTTCATTTAAAGTGGAGACAGAAGAAAATGACATCAAATTCCCTGAGAAACCATTGAAATATTTTGATAGACCCAGGGCCCCCCATTAGGACTTGTTCATTGCCTTAGGTATTTTGCGATTTCTCATAGGCTACTGGCCTAATTCGTTTTTTGTGTGTGCTCCCTTTTAATTAGATTCTTTGGATCTTATTGAATGCCACGGCGAATCTCTGACTCAGTTTTTCAGTAATTTGAGGTATATCTAAATACTTTCGACATTTTTGTTGTTTCTTGTACCCCTTTACTCATACCTTCAATTTTTTTTTCAAGGAACACTAAGCTGTTTAACATTATTTTGCGCGTTTGTTTGAACCACACAGTAACCTAGTTAATTATTAGGTAAATTATTTTTCTAATGAAAGCTGAGACGGTATCCTATCAAGGTGGTATCCAGAGGGGGGGGGGGTAGGGAGGTATTACATTTAAATGATAATATCTCGAATTTTTTTTATTGAAAGCAGGGATCCCAAAAAGTTATTTTTTTTAATTTAAAGCAGAAACGGCATCCTATCAAGGTGGTATCTTGGGGGGGGAGGGGGTAGTGAGCTATCATATTTAAATGATAATACCTCGATTTTATTTGAAAGCAGGGGTGCCAATAAGTTAATTTTTTTTTTTTATTATTTAAAGCAGAGATGGTATCCTATCAAGATGGTATCCAGAGGGGGGGGGCATAGGGAGTTATTATATTTAAGTGATATTACCTTGATTTTTTTTTTTATTGAAAGCAGGGATGCCAAAAAGTTGAAAAGTTGACAAAAATTAACAAGATTGTCGTGAGTTATACTTGATACAGCACTTGCATGGTTTTGTCGTCCAAAGGGAAAGGGACATATGTGTCCAACCCATTTTTTTCTTATTGATGAAATGGGTTTACTTTGAAAACATTCATTCATAAGTACCAGGCAGATTCACATTAAAACGAATTGGTGTGACAAAGCGGTATCGACATCCCCACCTAACGTTGTGCTCGAGTGACAATGGTGCCCTTTGTCCAGTGCCCAAGTTACATTAAAAGGCCAGGTCATAATAAAAGCTTTCAATTTGGGAGGTTCAAGGAGGAGTCTTTGACAGTCTTATGACCTCAGGGTACTAGATGTTGTAACGTTCTTAATTATCTACAGTGGTTTAAAAAATTGGATCACCCCACAAATGATCACCAAAAATATGCACAAATATAACAAATGTAACATTTGGAAAATTATAACACTTTTTTCAAAGCTTTGAAGAAAAACAAAAAAGGCTAAATACCCCTAACTACGCTTAACTATTTTAAAAAGAAACTCTTTGGAGATTTCCATGGAAATGACCATAGCAGAAGCTTTGAGCCTGGGTGGGGATCAAAGAGGAGTCTTTGAGTATTTTGACCACATGTGACTTATTGTTGCGACTTTCTTAAATTTGGTAATTTTTGTGAGCATTTGGAAATCAAAGCTTAAACTCAATAGCTAATACTAAGTGTCCTAACATTTTGCTTGGATTAAAAGTGACGAACTAGGATTAAAATCACAACATCTTCCTGAAGCTACTTCAGTCTGCATATTATTTCATTTAATTACATTTAAAACAGATGAGCTTTTCATTTTTTACTTAAGAAAATAGATGGGACTTCATTTTTCTAGATACCGAATAAACCATTAAGTGTTTTTTGTTTCATTGTAATTGAAATGTTCTCATGTGAAGTGTTCATCTTGTATTTTTCAATTTGATAAATTTACTCCTTTTAGATGCAGTTTATAATTTGACTGATATTAGGTATTTATCTGTTTATAATTTGGAATGAATCCCCAAAAGAAAAATGAATAATATCCAAAAGAGCAGCCAAAACCAATAAAAAAGCAGCAGTTCAGCCTTAGCCTACATGACATATATTCTATAAAGAAGCCAAAAAAAACAAAATTTAAAATGCATTTTTTTTAAATTGTTATTAAAAACGCGTTTTTAATACAAGAAGACTTTTTAGGAATCCAAAAGAGCAAAAAATAAAAACAATCAATACCAAAGTCGTCCATTTCAACTGTTTTAAAGGTAACAAAACAGATATAGGCAAAGGGCATTATGAAAAAATTAATCTTCTAAGTTCAAAGTTATATTCAAAGTTTTTACCCAGATAACTGACGAATTTTGTGATACGGTATTTGAAGTTTTGTATGCAGTAATGCTCGATGAAAAAAACTACTAATTTTGATAATTATTTATGTTAAGAATACATAGCTTATAGATACTTCAAGTACTCGTATTATGCAAGGGTTCTGAAACGTCACAGCCATTTCGTTTCTATCAGATTTCTACTTCTCTTGATGAATAATGAAGAAGACCAGTTTCCAGCCAGCAACTTGTGAATTTTTGAACTCATGAATAGGCTCGAATCTGTTGTAAATTTAAGCTGTGATTTGAGAAAGACTGCTGAAAACATTAATGTTTGCAGTCAACATTGATTGTGCTGGCGGCGCGCCGCCGACTTCTTACCGGCGGCGCGGCGTGGCGCGCTATTTTTGGCCCCGCCGCCGCCGGTCTTCCCTCATCGGCGCGGCGCTGGGGTCTATACTGGTGGGTAAAAAATAAATGGTTCAGGAGTGGGTTTTTCAGCAGTGGTTCCAGAATTTAATACAGAGATAACAAAGTCACTAAGTAAAAAATCAACTGTTTTTTAGGCAGAAATAAAAGCAATTGAAATTACACTAGAATGGGTATTGAATAAAACCAGTGAAAGTGATCAAAACCAAAATAAGTTCCTCATAGGCAGTGACGCAAAATCGCCTTCAGTCCCTAAAAAAATTCCAAATAAACCAAATGATGAGGTCCACAAGTGTTACAGTTCTATTTTGTAGATTGTTGAGAATGGAATAGTGATACAATTTTTGTGGTGTCCTGCCCATGTCGGGGTGGTGGGTAATGAAAAAGTGAATAAATATGCCAAACAAGTAGTAAAAAATATGGCCATTACACCTCCTACAGAGCATTAGAGAGATGGTTAGAAGGATTTACCAAAAACATTTTGAGGAAATGAGAGATAAAAGTAGTAATATAGCTCTTACCCAGAAAAAGAAGCCTGGCTTTGATATAAAAAATTATAGTAGATTAAAAGAAAATATGGTTGCTTAATGTTTAGCCTTTGGTCAACCCATGTAGGTTGTTTATCATATTCAAAGCTGATAGTCCTCAGTGTGATAATTGTAGTGAGATAGAAAGTATTTACCATTATGTTGTTGAATGTAAAGGATATAAAAATTTGAGAAAAGAAATGATGAAGTTGTGCAAAGAGGAAAATTTAGGAGTTTTCATTAGGACTTGCATTAGGAATTTTGATTGATGATGAAATTTTAAAATATAGGATGATAGACTTTTTATTAAGTTTATATGCGAAAGTGGTAGAGAAAAAGATTTTGTTTGATGTCGATAGTATTGTAAATGTTGCATTGTCAGTGTTGTAAAAGGGATTGATTTTGTATGTGGACTATGTTTGACTGATGGTTTTAGCAATGATCTATGTACATGTTAAGTGATCTATAGGGTAAAGGTACCAATGATTTGACAGTTTTGTAAGAAACCAGTTTTTTCTACTCCAGAAGTCCTAATTTAAAGACATTTGGTTTGAAAAGGGTTTCAGTATGTAGGAAAAACATCTAGGATTCGAATTGTTTGATGAGAAGTTTGAAGTTTTATCTGAAAAGGGTACAAAACTCCAATTTTCCGAAATTAGAGCACTTTCACCTACAAATTTGACAAAACAAAAAAGTTACCTGTTTTTGACACAAGTCAGAACACAATTTGACACATGTCAAAATACTCAGGGGAATACCTGTGGGCAGAAACTGGTGTATTTGACATGTATATTCTTGTTTCTTTGTTTTTCTTCAGCTTCACTTAATGCATAAAAGTATAAAACACTATTCAAAAAGTAGAAGTAATAAAACTTAAAAAAATTGTTTTAAGTATGTAGTATTTAGTAAAACAAAATTGGTTAATCATAAGGAGTGTGATATTGTGACCTAGATCACGTAAATCTTCTTTTTTCTAAGTGTTGCATATATGCCACAGGAATAGCATCTCCAAACGCTATCTGGAATAGCCCAAATCCTGTCAGTTTTAATGGCCCAGCTAAGATTTGTTCATCATTGACAGTGTAAATATCATCAACATTTGGCCATTTCAAAGTGTGATCTGCCATTCTAATCCACTTGAAAAATTTTAGTTTGGACTCTCCTTAGTTATTAAAGTCCAGAAACCTAACAACAAAATGTGGCACCTGGCTTTTTCTGTTGCTAAACAAAATGGCATAGTATTTGTCAAGCTGCACTTCAACTTCCAACCCAAATTTGAGATTTTTTTTTGTTTCATAGGTAACTGGTAAGGAAAGGGGAAAATGACTTCCATGTGAACCTTTGCAATTTTTGGCAGTAGTGGGTACCCATAAATTCAACAGCTATATTTTTTCAGTGGACCCTGGAATTTTGACACCAATTATTTCTCATTTGTTTTACATGTTCAGTAAAGTTTCAACAGAGTCACCTATATTTTGACAGGGCCTGTTGCTGTCTGTTGAAAATTTTGACAAGGTTACTACAAGATATTTGCAAAATAATAATAATAATATAATATAATGCAAAACAAATAGGCCACAGGGCCTCTACAAAATCTTTTAAATTGACAAAAATTATAGGCACTTTCATTGTAGTATGTGTCCAGTTCATGCTTGAACAAGTTTAATGAGTTGGCAGTGATGACTTTGAAGGGGAGCTTGTTCCAGTTTTGTGTTACTTGATTCTTGAATGCCCATTGGCCAATATCCTTTTGGAACCTCTTCTCTTGAAGCTTGAGGTTGTGACCACAAAGGTTTGTGTGGTGAAGCTGAGAACATTGGTAGCCTGGATGTTTGTAGGCATCATAGCAAAGCTTGTATACCTCAACGAGGTCTCCTTGGCGCAGTCAATAGCCTAGTGAATGAAGCTTGAGCTTGCAGAGCCTATCTTTGTAAGGTAAGTTTCTCAGAGTTGGACAGAACTTTGTTATTCATCTTTGAACTTTTTCAAGAGCTTCAATGTCTTTGTTGTAAGAGGGACATCTAGTACAATGACTGTATTCTAGGATTGGCTGTACTAAAGCTTTGTAGAGAAGGCAAAGGGTCTTATCATTTCCAAAAGTGAAGTTGCACCTTAAAACACCTGCAACACAATTTGCTTTCCCAATAATACTGTTATAGTGGGCCTGGAAGTTGAGGTTGCTGTCAATGACAACTCCCAAGTTGTGCTCCTCCTGGTATGATGTGAATGGTAAGTCCCCTAGTCTATATTCATAGTGGATAGTAGGTTTCCCTATTGTTAGCTTGTGGCTTTTGTCAATATTGATTTCCATCAACCTGTTGGACATCAAACTATTGAGCTTGTCAAGGTCATCTTGCAGATATTGTGCATTGGCAGCTGTTTTGATTATTTTATACAGCTTGGTGTTGTCTGCATACAGTAGAATCTCTGAGTTGATGCCTTCTACTAAATCATTGAGATACAGGTTACATAAGAGAGGGCCAAGGCCAAGGACCAAGCCTTGGGGAACACTGCTGATTACATTGACTTCAAGTGTGCTCGAAACTCTGTCTACTGATACTGTTTGAGACCTTCCAATAAGAAACTGTTCAATCCAATCAACTGTGGTTCCCAGACCAAGAAAAGAAATAAATCAATATATAAAAGCCATCATCTATGTTTGAATTCGACTAAAGGAACATTTTTAGTGTGCCTGGTATATTCCACTACCTTAAAGAAGAATTTTTGGAACTTGGAACCTAGTTTTGACAACATAATATTTGTTGCCATTTTAATTTAATTTTATCAAGAAAAAGCTAATGTGACTAGAATTCAGATAAAATCAGATGTATCTTGATGCATTGGTGCTAATTCCAACTCTTTTTTTTGCAATAAATAGCCAAGTAAAAGCAGTTTGAACAATGCATAGATGAAAAATTGTTGGGAGCTCCTTTCTTGTCAAAAACAGGAAACTGACTGAATTAAAAGTTCTTTTCTTATCTGGGTGTTCTGGATATTGTGTCAACATTTCTTATCATTGAAATACAAAAACAGATTCACAAGATGGTGTTCCAATTCATGGCTAAGCAGAGTTATTTTGTTTTGAAGGAAAATTTTGACAGGGGTTCCAAAATTACACAGTCAAATCATTGGTACCTTTACCCTAGGTGAGGGGGGAAAAATCCTGCTATAAGGGAAGATTGTCCATTCTTTTTAGTTTGAAGCTGAGATGAATTAATAATTGCTGTATTGAAAGTAGTTGCAGCTAATGGTGATGTGCTGAGAGGAAGAAAATTAGTCATATAGAAAGAAGTCTCAACTGATATTGCTGTCAAGAGGAGACTCAAATCACTCATCATTATTCATGTTTATTTTTCAGAATTTTGTTAAAAAAAATGTACAACAGAGAAAGAAGTGAAGATAAAGGTTCTCCCCCTACAAAATGTGTTAACTAGGATTATTCTGTATATTATGAAGTAAGAATTGTTTTCTTAACATGTTTCCTTATGTGCTGCTTGAACCCTATGCTTATACCAAAATATCTTCCAAGGAGATCATTGAGACTCTGAATATTTGTCTAAATCAACTAATTCCCAAGATTGACATAAGCTCCTAATCTAGAATTTAACTTCTGATTAAGAAATTAGGGTAAATTTGCAGTGGGCCACATAATTTAGCTAAGATGAAAGTGAAAATATCACTTGATGCCTTTTCTTATCCTCTTTCATAATTCAAGAATCACTTCTTGGGCTATTCCATCTTGAGCCCTTAAAGGGGCCCCAAAGGTATTCTATTTTTGTAACCACATAAGGAAGTTATCAACACTAGTTAAGTTATTAGGGCTATTCTTTTACTCATCTATGTGCTAAGATCTTACATCTTTTGACAAAGAATGCTTAAAAGTGAAATCTTAGCATTAAGATCTTATATCTTATGTCATTCTTTTGCAAACATCTTTCATCATTCTGCAACAGTGATGAGTATAACATCAAAGTTCTCTCATCATTGTTCTATATGGCAGAAAGATGGCATCTTTCACACTTTTTTCTAACATCAGTGAGCTGTAAGATTTTACAACAAAGATGAGTTGAAAGAATGGAAATCTTTGCAGAAAGATATGAGATCTTAGATGTAAGATCTTAGTGCAAAAGAATGGGCCAATTGAAATGTGGTTGAAAACATATCACTAGTTTATAAAGAAGTTTTTCAAGAGTAATATATTCCAAAAATTCTTATTTATAACAATTCAAACCTCATTTATTAGGCAACTCAAATATAAACCATTTTCCTACCATTTCAAGTTTTTTGAATGCCATCAACAAAAACAGCCCTGAATTATGCAATTTGAAACTTTCCTATCAGCAATTCAAGGTATACTCCAATTCATAGCATAAATTTGCACATTGGGGGGGGGGTAAATTTGCAGTGGGCCATATAATTTAGCTAGGATAAAAGTGAAAACATCATTTGATACTTTTTTTTTATGCTGTCATTATTCATATAAAATACCTCCAGGGTCCCTTTAAAAGCTCAAGATGCAACTAGGGTAAAAGACCTCTTTTTGGGAAAGACCACTTTTCTTTGGCATTCCAGAAAAACAGGGCTTTTGGACCACCCCTTTTTACTACAACATGAAGCAATGTGAGGGCAGTAACAAGAACCCTGCCTTCTTGGTTAAATTTTCACCAATGATTTGTCAGCATAAATTGAAAATATGGTCTCTGTTTTGAAAAGCAATTGAAAAGAAAAATTATATTTAAATATTTGTGATTTATAGAATGAATATCAAGCAATAAAAGTTAATAAGAAAAAACATTAATGATGTTTTCACTTTCATCTTAGGCTAAGCATTCTTTGTCAAAAGATGTAAGATCTTAGCACATAGATGAGTAAAAGAACAGCCCTAATAACTTAACTAGTGTTGATAACTTCTTCATGTGGTTACAAAAATGAAATACCTTTGGGGCCCCTTTAAGGGCTCAAGATGCAATAGACCCAGAAGTGATACTTGAATTATGAAAGAGCATAAGAAAAAACATCAAATGATGTCTTCACTTTCATCATAGACCATTTAGATCACAAATAAACTTTACTCCCATAGGCTATTAGCCATGTGGTGGATGTCCTATTAGCCATATGGTGGATGTCCTACCAATTCAGGGTATATATTTGCACATTAGGGTGGTGGGGACAAATTTTATTTCTGATGCAAATGTTCTTAACTCTCTTTCAGCAGCAATGTAAATGCATAATTAACCACAGACAAAATAATCTCAGCCTAGGCTATCAAGGCCAATTTTTGTATTGAAGATGAGCCTAGTTTATGACTTTAAAAAAAATCCAACCTAGTAGCTAAGCCTCAAAACATTTTAAGCAAATGTTCTCCCAACTGTCCAATATATTGTTAGGAAGTAAATAATTCGGAATTTTGAATTATTAAATTTACTTCTTCTTCTTCTTTTTCTAGCGGTTAAAGCCAGTTCTTCGAAATCACGACAGGAGTGCGCCAAGGATGTGCAGTGGCCCCAGAGCTCTTCAATGTCATCATAGACTACGTTATGACAAGGACTACTTCACGTCTCAGCTTTGGACTCAAGTTTGGAGTTCGTGTCATTACAGATGCTGATTTTGCCGATGACTTGGCCATTCTGGCGGACTCCATGGAGCAGTTGCTGGAAGCGCTTCGAATCCTACGAGAAGAGGCTGCAAAAGTAGGACTGCAGATAAACTGGACTAAAACAAAAATTATGGCCATAGACCCATCCTCCCCTGCTGCCAATCCTTCAGTTAGTCTGGATAGCACCACTAGCATCGAAGTTGTCAAAAGGTTCACCTACCTGGGCCCAATAATTTCTTCAGATGGCTCGCTTCTTTCTGAACTACAAGCGAGAATATCCAAAGTGTCTTCTGCCATGGGCAGACTGAACCGTCACCTCTGGCGAAAACTCAACATCAGTCGCACAACGAAGCTTCGAATTTTCAACGCCCTCGTCGGCTCTGTGATGCTCTATGGAGCTGAGACGTGGCAAGCTTCAGCCACAACCCTCAAGGCAATTGATGTCTTTCAGTGGAAGAGCCTGAGGATGATCGAAGATCTACGATGGTTCGACTTCGTCAGCAATGAGAAGCTGCTGCAGCTCACCAAGCAGTCTCGGTTTTCAACCCAAGCAGCCGAGCGAACACTACGATGGTTCAGACACCTACTTCGAATGCCTCCACACATACCTGCGAAAACGATCCATGACTTCGACCCTGTCAAAGCCGGTTGGAAGCGACCTCGCGGCCGACCGAAGAAACGGTGGTCTGACAGCCTGTCCGAGTTCCTGACGATGGAAAATATCAGGTTGAGCTATGTGCAAACGCTTGCCATGGACCGAAGTGGATGTAGGAGGCAGGCGTAGCTCTCTACGCCAAGCAGCGCCCGGCAGGAGACATAAGTCAAGTAAGTCAGGTTACAGTCTTGAATTCAAGATCTACTTTCACATTAAAATTAAATTGTTAAAACTAAACAAAGATTTTCAAAGTAGCCCTAGCATCATTACTTCAAGGAATTTCAACCAGGAATGTTTAGTTTTAACGATTGAATTTTAATATGAGTTTCTGTTATATTGTTTTTTTCTTCATTTGTTTTGCTGAGGACGGCCCTTGGATATAGGGTCGAAATATTCATTTAAAGTTGCGTTCCACTGTCTTATATAAAAAATGTCCCTATTGTTCTACTTATTGTTTATATTGCAGTAGTAGTAGTAGTAGTTCTATTAGTAGCAGTCATGGGTGTCATTTGCCTTTCACCTTTGGGGGGAGGGGGGGGTCCAAAATGTGCCGACGAATTCGGGAAAGTGCTGACGACAAACGATTGTTACTTCGTTTTTTAGGTGTTTAAATAATGTTTATTAGTTGCGAAAAATTTTCATTGATTGTAGAAAAAATTCAGGTATTAAAGCAAAATAAAGAAAGTAGGCTAAACTTTAAGGCTGTGCGGCTTTTAAATTTTCCTCTTTTCTACAAGCAGGTTAACCCATTAAGGCCCAAGAAAAAAATGTCGGAGATTCTAGTTGTCCTTTTCACCAGTTTCTTTTTATCACATAAGTAAGCCAAAAATACATTTATAGATTTTTCCTGTTTCCGGTTTCTGAGATACAAGCTGTCCTATTTATAGGGCAGTGGGCTCTAGTGGTATCAAAGTATACACGATTTCATCAAGTATATTTTTAATGCCAAAGATTGAGTTAAATGTAACACAAAACCAAAACCAATCAAAACTTAGTGTGGTAAGACGCAAAACAGCCAGTGCAAAGTGTGACATCACATTTCTCACAGTAGCTCAGTGGTTTTTTCTTGTAGTTTTTGCCTTGGTATTGTTGCTGCTTTTTGCACTTCACTAGGAAGTGTCCTATTCTATCATATTGGGTGCTGACTGGTGGCACAGAAATTGGTCTTCCTTCTAACATTGAAGGCCTTGGTTCCCTTCTTCTGTAATTTGTTTTTAAAAGGGCCTTCGTGACCTCCTATCTGAAATCTACAAGAGTCATTTCCTTTTCTTTGTCAACCATCATATTGAATAGTGTGCAAGGATTGACAACAGCCATGTCTAAAAGGCGCACGAATAGAGCCCAATACAATTTCTTTCTCTAATAGACACAGCATACTTGCTAACAAGCTAGTCGTGTAAATGAAATCCACCCATGTACCGGTTGTATTGCCTGAGTGGATGTGGCTGCTACACTGACGTCTTTCCCATCTGTCCCTTACCTTTTTGTTCAACTGGTCTTAGTGGATCTAGGCTGAGATGATTGGATGCAACAGAGACAACATTATTGTCCTGCCATTTTACAACCAATTTATTGTTGGCTACATCAAACTGATAATCATATGCTCCACGTTGCTCCTTCTTAAAATCCTTGTTGGAAGGGAGAGGGCACCTTGGCAATTGGTTTTCTCTAACCGTTCCAGTTGCTCAAAATCCAGCTCCTTTCAGATCATACAAAAGCTAATGACTTGTAAAGAAATTGTCAAAATATACCTTGTGGCTGTTGCCATCTTCAACAATTTCCAGAAGTCTTTTTGCAACTCGAGACCCTAGGCCTTCTTTAGCAGTCTGAGATGGGGCACTAGGCTCTTTCCCAGAGTACAGATGAAACTGAAGGCAATAGCCATCCAAAGTGCATATAGCCCGTAGTTTATATCCAAATCAAATGGGCTTGCCTTGGATGAACTGCTTCAGGCTATGTTTCCTGTAATACTTCACAATCGTTTTGTCAATGGATAGATGCTGAGAGAAAATTCCAAACTGCTTAAAGTTTGCATTGACTATGTCAAAGAGGGGCTTCACCTTGAAATCCCGCTGATCTTTGACGCTTTGAACTGTATTGTTGTCCACGAAGTGGATGTTCTCTTTTATCTTCATGAATCGATTTCTGGACATTGCTTGCTTGACCAGGTCACTTCCAAGATCTTCATCAACTGACCAGTAAGCTCTTGGGGAGTACAATCTATTATTGCCCGAAAAAATCAGTATTCCCGCAAACACACGGATTTTGTTAGCTGATGTAGTGAAGTCATAGTTTCTCTTAGACGTCGCATATCTAACCGTTTCACGAGAAATGAGGTAAAAGAATTTATTGTCTAGTAACAAAGCCAATACCTCTACTGGTGTTTTTCCTTCTATTGCTTCTTGGGCTTTCTCAAGCCCCTGAGCCGCTCCCTAGCCCAAGTTCCGCCAAGGAAAGGTTCCATTTTGCTTCCTCCATTTCCGGTTTGCAGCTTTGAACTGCCTCTTCTGTGGCCCACCTCTCGAAGTTGATGCACTCTCTTCTTCTGTGAGGATGATGTTGTTGATATCTTCAAATTGTTCTTCTTCAAGAGGACCTGGTCTGAAATCAACTTCAACAGTTCCCAGGACATCATTTACAGTTGGAGCCGCCATGTTGTCGTCATTTCCTTGATCTTCATCCGATGCTTGACTGGGATCAGGAGGCAGGACAACAACCTAAATATCTTCACATGCAAATCATTCGTCTTCTAAAAGGTCTAGAGCTTTGCTAAGTGAAATGCAGGGGTTTCTTGTCTTCATTTTCAGAAATCTGGAAGACAAAGAAAAATGTATAGAAAAATTTAAAGATATTTTTTCCATGGCGACTGATAGGCTAAAGCTGAAGGATGATAAAGAACCCACATTATTATTATTATTTTACTTATACCCGATCGAAAAGAGGGGAAAAAACGGATTAAAAATAAGAGAAAACAAGAAAAACACACATGGATATCACAAGTAAACTAAACGCATAAGTGAACATTTGGAAGAAAATTGCAGAAAGAATTATGTCTGAAACAAGAAAAAGCATAGACAAAGTTTTCCCCAATTTGTCACAACAAAGAATCAACCAAAGAATTTCATTAAAAAAAGATTGAAAAAATCTCCAGTGAAATTAGCAATAAAAATGTAATCCTTGAAATTTCACATACAAAAAGCAACCCTTACAGTCCACTGTCGTATAAATATGACATCAACATAAAAAGCCGTAAAACTTTGAACTTACTTGTTTTAGCCACAAAAAAATTTAAACCAGCTGTCCTATAAATAGGACAGTTGGCCGTAACGGGTTAAGGTCAATCTTTTCCAGTACGCCTTCTTATTATTATTATTGGAAAATCCATCATACAAAAAAGGAAAAGACGGAGCAATAAGCAAAAAAAAGAAATACAGATAAACTTAGCAGTAATACATGTGGTTTTTAATGACGAACGCTGGAACTAAGATCTAAATCAGCTCTTAGAACAAATTACAAAACGAGAAAGAAAAACTCAATTATACGATACTCTGTAGGTACGCAACATGTTTATTTTTTTAGGCTCCTAAATACTGAGCAAACATAAGCAATATGAACATCATTGCATCAAGCCACAATTGGTAAAAAAAAATAACCCAAATAATCATCAGTGAATTAAAATTATACATGTAGAAAATCATGTCAGCTAATGTAAATATGACAAGAAACGGTAAAAACAATCAAACGGCACTTTCGCCCACTGGTATTGAACTCAGATCACTCTAAAAAGAATGTTTCATTTACTCCGATATACATAGATATCAGGAACAAGGAAATTATTCAATCACGGATCCTTTTACATTTTTACTTAAAGCAATATGCTTAAAAGAACCGATAATCAATAAACAATCAAATTATTCCGTATATGAAAGGGGCTGTCCCCTCTTCAACGCCTCGCTCTTTACGCTAAAGCTTTTCATTGCTAAAAAAAATAGAGTTGTGAGAAAGTCAAACTTTAGCGTAAAGAGCGAGGTGTTGAGGAGGGTACATCCCCTTTCATATACGGAGTAATTTCTGTTCGTTTTAAGTTTTAACGTCGTTCCTTACTTTCAGTTAAATAAAACTTGTTTTTTTTATTTAATTTTTGAACGTTTTTGAATTAATGGAGGTTCTGATTTTGGTTCACCATACATGAATAATTAAAGCAAAATTTGAATATTAATTTTACTTTTGTTTGGTTAAATGGCTTTCTCGAAACTTCTTTAATTTTATTTACGAACGTTTTTATTAGTAATAAATATACGTAACTTACGAATTAACTTACGTAATGAACTTCTATATTCATATATTTTTAGTACGTATATTAGAGGAAAATTGATTTTAGCTGAAATGGTCCTAGTTTGATAAGCTTCAGCTTTTCTGAGTTTGAATTTGTTTTTCTTGAGCCCGGGATTGGCCTCAATTCTCACGATTTCAGCTCAGTGTAAAATTTGCACATTACTGAAAAATACAAATGAATGTGCATTGTCTGTTTAATATACATATACTGATATTTTATTTATTGAAAACATTATAAAAGTAAAAACATTTATATTTTTTCAGTAAAGTGCAGATTACGCTCTGGCCTTGGGAAGGCAAAGGTGTTTTGAGCCCTACTCATGTTGATTTCTGCTCGTTTTGAGTTTGACTCGGTTATTTATTGTAATTTCTGTTCATTTTGGGTTTCATTTATTTATCGATGCTAATTTTTGGTAGTTTCACGCTTTATTTGATTTTATTTTTGCTCATTTTTTGTTTAATGGAGTTCTTTACTTTTCTTTGAAAAACTTATTTTGTGGAAAAAGTATTTTTAGTGAATTTCTGTCGTTTTATATTGAGATAGTCTTTTCAGGGAAGAAGAAAATAATAATTTAAATCTTTCAGTTTTTTTAAGACTTTATAGTTTGGCCTGCTATTTGTGTGCTGGAGAAAAATTTTCAGCAATTTTGCTGGAGAAAAAGTAAGCGTTCTAAGAGAACGCTTACGATAAAAACCTTATATGCCCCCAGGGCATAGATTACAACCCTTGCCCTGAGGGCTGTGGGGGAGTGTCATACTCAAAAAAATAATTTCTATCAGGAAATCCACTACGCTGAACAAAATGTTTATCTAAATATTTCGATTGGATTTGTTTCGGGAATGCTGGACATGGAAGGGGTGTTAGTTGCCTCTTATTCACTTTCGACTATTAAAAAGGGCACAAGCCACTCCAATTTCCAATTGAATGAGCCTTTTTTGAAGTTTCTGCGACAAATTCTTCGATACGAAGTGCACTGGTCTAAAGGAAAAAAATAATAAATAATACATAGTGCCAACATCGTTCTTATATACCCCAAGGGCATAACTTAAAACCCTTGCCCTGATGGTTGTGGGGGAGTGACCTCCTCAAAAACATATTTTCTTTCTGGAAATCAACTACACTGAACAAAATGGCTATCTCAAAATTTTGATTGGATGCGTTTGGGGGAATGAGGGGTGTTTGGGAGGGGGGGGGCTAGTTGCCCTCCACTCACTTTCGACTATTAAAAAGGGCACTAGACACTCCAATTTCCAATCGAATGAGCCCTTTTCGAAGTTTCTACGACAACTCCTTCGATACGAAGTACCCTGGTCTAAGACCACGAAAATAAAGTAATACATTGTGCCAGTAAAAAGGATGTGCCCGTCCCACGCCCACACCAAATATGGGCATAGCCGCCCTAGGGGAAATGGATTTCTGAGAAATTGATTGCGTAATCAAAGTGTGTCAATGACCTCTTTTTCCAAGGTCGATTTATTTGTTGTTGTTGATGGATGTCAACATCAATTTATGTATGTTTTATGGTTTTTGTCAGTGAGAATGAAAAAACAGGATTTTTCTCACTTTGATGGAGGTTTTCTGGATTATTGAGTCTAATGGGGAACAGGGTCAATGACACTTCGTTCAAGATCAATTGATTTGTTGTTTGGCGAATGTTAAGATCCAGGAATAGGAAAACAGGATCACGTGTCTCAGATGATGTCATGGTTGATTGATTTGACACGAAAGGGGAATTAATTTGTTGTTTCTAAGGGGAATTATTGATTCACGAAAGGGGAATTAATTTATTGTTTCCAAGGAGAATTGTCTCCGGGACGAAGTTTATTAATATCTTTGGAGTTCGACCAGGAGAATTGTTTCCAGCGAATGTTTTGATCTTAGAGTTTAACGCGGGAAAAGGTTTCTTAGTAATTTCAGAATGTGACAGCGCAGGGATGCCAAAAACAAAGGGAACACGATGAAATTACGTTTAGAGATTATTTGGGCAAAACCGTTTTAGACATTTTAGGGAATTATTTCGGCGAAACAGTTAGAGACATTTTAAAAGATGATTTAGAAGATGTTTTAGAAGAGGATTTGAGGGTGAAACTCTGTGGTCGTTATAATACACAAGTTCTATTTAAACAGTGTCGTGAGGTCCCATACCCCAACCCCAAGGGGTCCCGATCCCCCTACCCCGACCCAAAGGGCTCCGATCCCCCTACCCCAACCCCAAAGGGCCCCCGGGCTCCCAAAGGACCACCCGGCCCCCCAGACCCCCAAAGGCACTCCCAGGGCCCCCTAAGGACTCCGATCCCCCTATCCCAACCCAGAGACTTCTATGCATGAGTAATTCAGATTGAATAGATCAGCCTTTAGAATGGTATCAATCCTCAATCAAGTTTTCTATCAAAGATAAAAATAAATCATTCTTCAAATATTTATTCTTTTGTTATATCAATATTTATTATGGTTTTTAGGTGCACTATCTCAGGTTCAATTATTTGAACCTCATCTTCTTCTTCAATTACTACTATATCTAGGAGAGGAGGCATGTCAAATAAATCCTCTCGTATTCTTATGATATTCATCGAAGAGGGCAAACCATCAACCAACCGCTCATCATCTTCTATACAGAGTCAGCCCGAAGGTCCCCTCCGTACCAAATCCTCCGACGTATATGATAAGCCATCTTCTGTATAATGGATCTCCATTATATCATCAGTAGCATCTACATTACTGTTAAGAAGAAGGAATTCTTCTTCAGATTCAGATAAAATCCATGCATTCCACATGTTCTCCCCCTCTTGAACATACTCGGGGAAGTTCTATAAATGTAATAAACAGGATTACTTAATATTTTTCATTATATCCATAATTTTTATGTCTAAAATTCATCAACTAGCTAGATACCTAAGTTTAAAATCTGGAAAAAACTTTTTTTTCCACAAGAGGATATTTTTCAACTAAAAGTAAAGAACTGCTCACTAAATCAAAGATGAACAGAAATGACGGATCGAATAAGTGTTCAAACGTAAATTTTCTGTAAACTTATGTCTAATGATATATTTAATAGAGTGACAAAAACTTTTTTTCCACAAGAGGTTATTTTTCAACTAAAAGTAAAGAGCTGCTACACTATATCAAAGATGAACAGAAATAATGACGAATAATTGTTCAAACGTAAATTTTCTGTAAACTTATGTCTAATGATATATTAGTTAAGTGACAAAAACTTTTTTCACAAGAGATATTTTTCAACTAAAAGTAAAGAGCTGCTACACTAAATCAATGATGAACAGAAATAATGACGAATAATTGTTCAAACGTAAATTTTCTGTAAACTTATGTCCAATGATATATTTAATAGAGTGACAAAAACTTTTTTCCACAAGAGGATATTTTTCAACTAAAAGCAAAGAGCTGCTACACTAAATCAATGATGAGAAGAAATTACGTTTAGAGATTATTTGGACGAAACATTTTTATTTTCAAAAATACTATAATATTAATAACATGGTTTCCTCACTATTTTTACATAATATTCTCTATTATCTCTATTATATCTCACTGTATCCTTTAAAAGTTCTCGTAGCGTACGTATATCTGTATTCACACTATATACTTGCTCAATATTATCTCTTATATACGTGTAAAATTCCATAGAAGCGAAGGGGGAAAGACAAACTCCTCTCTGAAATGAAGGTTCACCAAATTCTAGCCAAAATGCAAGACTGTTTTCTTCCTGAAATATAGATTAAACCATTATTTCCAATAACCTTATTAATGTTTTCTATACAATTTAAAAAAGCAATCCGCAAATGATTTAGATATTAGAATTTATACATAGTTTCAACTGGTTATTTTTTCTGGCATAGTTGAAATGCATATACCTTACCCTTTTCCATGAAAAGCATAAAAAGTTGGGCCAGTCAACTCCAACCGTTGTATATGAGTAGCGTCATTACCCTTAGCTCTCTTTTCACGAGGAGTCACTCATTTCTCAAAATTTTAGTTCAGATTTTACGGAAATAGTTTATTTTCGAACCAAAACAGGGCTTTTTTTTGTAACCAAAGTTTCAAATTTGAGTCAGAGAAAATTTATTTTCCATAATTTTCTTACAAAAAACTAGAGTTTACGGTCAATACTCCGTAAATTTTCTGTAAACTTATGTCTAATGATATATTTAATAGAGTGACAAAAACTTTTTACCACAAGAGGTTATTTTTCAACTAAAAGTAAAGAGCTGCAACACTATATCAAAGATGAACAGAAATAATGTCGAATAATTGTTCAAACGTAAATTTTCTGTAAACTTATGTCCAATGATATATTAGTTAGAGTGACAAAAACTTTTTTCCACAAGAGGTTATTTTTCAACTAAAAGTAAAGAGCTGCAACACTAAATCAAAGATGAACAGAAATAATGTCGAATAATTGTTCAAACGTAAATTTTCTGTAAACTTATGTCTAATGATATATTAGTTAGAGTGACAAAAACTTTTTTTCCACAAGATGATATTTTTCAACTAAAAGTAAAGAGCTGCACACTAAGTCAAAGATGAACAGAAATAATGTCGAATAATTGTTCAAACGTAAATTTTCTGTAAACTTATGTCCAATGATATATTTAATAGAGTGACAAAAACTTTTTTCCACAAGAGGATATTTTTCAACTAAAAGTAAAGAGCTGCTACACTAAATCAAAGATGAACAGAAATAATGTCGAATAATTGTTCAAACGTAAATTTTCTGTAAACTTATGTCCAATGATATATTTAAGAGTGACAAAAACTTTTTTCCACAAGAGGATATTTTTCAACTAAAAGTAAAGAGCTGCTACACTAAATCAAAGATGAACAGAAATAATGTCGAATAATTATTCAAACGTAAATTTTCTGTAAACTTATGTCCAATGATATATTAGTTAGAGTGACAAAAACTTTTTTCCACAAGAGGATATTTTTCAACTAAAAGTAAAGAGCTGCTACACTAAATCAAAGATGAACAGAAATAATGTCGAATAATTGTTCAAACGTAAATTTTCTGTAAACTTATATCCAATGATATATTAGTTAGTGACAAACACTTTTTTTCCACAAAGGAATTTTTTCAACTAAAAGTAAAGAGCTGCTACACTATATCAAAGATGTACAGAAATAATGTCGAATAATTGTTCAAACGTAAATTTTCTGTAAACTTATGTCTAATGATATATTAGTTAGAGTGACAAAAACTTTTTTTCCACAAGAGGATATTTTTCAACTAAAAGTAAAGAGCTGCTACACTAAATCAAAGATGAACAGAAATAATGTCGAATAATTGTTCAAACGTAAATTTTCTGTAAACTTATGTCCAATGATATATTTAATAGAGTGACAAAAATTTTTTCCACAAGAGGATATTTTTCAACTAAAAGTAAAGAGCTGCTACACTAAATCAAAGATGAGCAGAAATAATGTCGAATAATTGTTCAAACGTAAATTTTCTATAAACTTATATCCAATGATATATTAGTTAGAGGGACAAAAACCTTTTTCAACGAGAGGTTATTTTTCAACTAAAAGTAAAGAGCTGCTGAACTAAATCAAAGATGAACAGAAATAATGTCGAATAATTGTTCAAACGTAAATTTTCTGTAAACTTATATCCAATGATATATTAGTTAGTGACAAAAACTTTTTTCCACAAAGGAATTTTGTCAACTAAAAGTAAAGAGCTGCTACACTATATCAAAGATGAACAGAAATAATGTCGAATAATTGTTCAAACGTAAATTTTCTGTAAACTTATGTCTAATGATATATTAGTTAGAGTGACAAAAACTTTTTTTCCACAAGAGGATATTTTTCAACTAAAAGTAAAGAACTGCTACACTAAATCAAAGATGAACAGAAATAATGTCGAATAATTGTTCAAACGTAAATTTTCTATAAACTTATATCCAATGATATATTAGTTAGTGACAAAAAATTTTTTCCACAAGAGGTTATTTTTCAACTAAAAGTAAAGAGCTGCTACACTAAATCAAAGATGAACAGAAATAATGTCGAATAATAGTTCAAACGTAAATTTTCTGTAAACTTATGTCCAATGATATATTTAATAGAGTGGCAAAAACTATTTTCCACAAGAGGATATTTTTCAACTAAAAGTAAAGAGTCGCTATACTAAATCAAAGATGAGCAGAAATAATGTCGAATAATGTTCAAACGTAAATTTTCTATAAACTTATATCCAATGATATATTAGTTAGTGACAAAAATTTTTTCCACAAGAGGTTATTTTTCAACTAAAAGTAAAGAGCTGCTACACTAAATCAAAGATGAACAGAAATAATGTCGAATAATTGTTCAAACGTAAATTTTCTGTAAACTTATGTCCAATGATATATTAGTTAGAGTGACAAAAACTTTTTTTCCACAAAGGAATTTTTTCAACTAAAAGTAAAGAGCTGCTACACTAAATCAAATATGAGCAGAAACAAAAACACACACACACAAAAAAACAAAACACACACACACAAAAACACAAAAACACACACACACGCAAAAACACACACACAAACACAAACAAAAACACATACACAAGCACAAACAAAAACACACACACACACACACACAAAACACAAACAAACAAAACACACACACACACGCACAAACAAAAACACACACACACACACAAAACACAAACAAACAAAACACACACACACACGCACGAAAAACACACACACAAAAACACAAAACACACACACAAAAACACACACAACGCAAAACACACACAAAAACAAACAAAAACACACACACACACACAAAACACAAACAAAAAAACACATCGAATTCGCGTTGGAGCTAGGTATTGAGTTATTGTTTGAAATTATTTCTTATAAACTATATCATTAGCTTAGAGCAGATCTTCATAGAAGGAAATGAAATGGAATAACCCTTTGAAAATCGAATTCACGTTTGAGCTTGGTATTGAGTTATTGCTTGAAATTAATCCTTATAAACTATATCATTAGCTTAGAGAAGACCTTCATAGAAGGAAATTAAATGTTCTAGTGTCTTTTTTAAGTGCTCGAAAGATTGGAGCTTACCCCTTACTTAAACCTCGTGCTTTATACACTAATTTTTGTCTTTTTGTCACAATTCTTCAAAAATCTACTTCCAAAGGCCGTCGAATTTGAACGAGAAGCATTTTTAAAAGAGTTTTTAATACTATAGCGTAAAGAGTGTGGGTTGAGAAGGGGGTAGTTCCCCTAAATACAGAATAATTACTGTTTGTTTTAATTTCTATGTTAATCATTACTTACAGTTGAAAAAATGCTGTTGTTTTTAAAACTATGATGATCGGAAATAGAGTTCTAAAATGATTTAAACTTGAAACGGTGTCTGATGAACGTATAGGCTTCGGATCTTTCTTTCTTTATTGACAAACCAGGCAAAGAAGAGAGCAAACGAAGCATCTAATCATTGTGTTTTATTAAATTAAAAACAGATTTTTGTAAGTGAAAGTAAGGAGTAACATTAAAAAAAAAGATAGTATCAAACAAAAAGTCTTACAATGTTTGAGTTACTCATAGCAATTCTTTGTTTAACGAATCTTTAGTTCAATACAGACTGCTCTAATAAACAGTAAGCAACTTATTTTTTCGATCCAAATCTACGAGCCTGAGAAAATTAAAGTGTCAAATAATTGTTCAAACGTAAATTTTCTGTAAACTTATATCCAATGATATATTAGTTAGAGTGACAAAAACTTTTTTTCCACAAAGGAATTTTTTCAACTAAAAGTAAAGAGCTGCTACACTATATCAAAGATGAACAGAAATAATGTCGAATAATTGTTCAAACGTAAATTTTCTGTAAACTTATATCCAATGATATATTAGTTAGTGACAAAAACTTTTTTTCCACAAAGGAATTTTTTCAACTAAAAGTAAAGAGCTGCTACACTATATCAAAGATGAACAGAAATAATGTCGAATAATTGTTCAAACGTAAATTTTCTGTAAACTTATGTCTAATGATATATTAGTTAGAGTGACAAAATTTTTTTTTCCACAAGAGGATATTTTTCAACTAAAAGTAAAGAGCTGCTACACTAAATCAAAGATGAACAGAAATAATGTCGAATAATTGTTCAAACGTAAATTTTCTGTAAACTTATGTCCAATGATATATTTAATAGAGTGACAAAAACTTTTTTCCACAAGAGGATATATTTCAACTAAAAGTAAAGAGCTGCTACACTAAATCAAAGATGAGCAGAAATAATGTCGAATAATTGTTCAAACGTAAATTTTCTATAAACTTATATCCAATGATATATTAGTTAGTGACAAAAACTTTTTTCCACAAGAGGTTATTTTTCAACTAAAAGTAAAGAGCTGCTACACTAAATCAAAGATGAACAGAAATAATGTCGAATAATTATTCAAACGTAAATTTTTGGTAAACTTATGTCCAATGATATATTACTTAGAGTGACAAAAACTTTTTTCCACAAGAGGTTTTTTTCAACTAAAAGTAAAGAGCTGGTATACTAAATCAAAGATGAACAGAAATAATGTCGAATAATTGTTCAAACGTAAATTTTTTGTAAACTTATATCCAATGATATATTAGTTAGTGACAAAACTTTTTTCCACAAAGGAATTTTTTCAACTAAAAGTAAAGAGCTGCTACACTATATCAAAGAAGAACAGAAATAATGTCGAATAATTGTTCAAACGTGAATTTTCTGTAAACTAATGTCTAATGATATATTAGTAAGAGTGACAAAAACTTTTTTTCCACAAGAGGATATTTTTCAACTAAAAGTAAAGAGCTGCTACACTAAATCAAAGATGAACAGAAATAATGTCGAATAATTGTTCAAACGTAAACTTTCTTTAAACTTATGTCCAATGATATATTTAATAGTGACAAAACTTTTTTCCACAAGAAGATATTTTTCAATTAAAAGTAAAGAGCTGCTACACTAAATCAAAGATGAGCAGAAATAATGTCGAATAATTGTTCAAACGTAAATTTTCTGTAAACTTATGTCCAATGATATATTAGTTAGAGTGACAAAACTTTTTTCCACAAGAGGTTGTTTTTCTACTAAAAGTAAAGAGCTGCTACACTAAATCAAAGATGAACAGAAATAATGTCGAATAATTGTTCAAACGTAAATTTTCTGTAAACTTATGTCCAATGATATATTAGTTAGAGTGACAAAAACTTTTTGTCCACAAAGGAATTTTTTCAACTAAAAGTAAAGAGCTGCTACTCTAAATCAATGATGAGCAGAAACAAAAACACACATACACAAAAACACAAAACACACACACACAAAAACACAAAAACACACACACACGCAAAAACACACACACAAACACAAACAAAAACACATACACAAGCACAAACAAAAACACACACACAAAACACAAACAAACAAAACACACACACACAAACAAACAAAAAAACACACACACACACAAAACACAAAACACACACACACAAACACACACACGCACAAAAACACACAAACACGCACGAAAACACACACACAAAAACACAAAACACACACACAATAACACACACACGCAAAAACACACACAAAAACAAACAAAACACACACACACACAAAACACAAACAAAAAAACACATCGAATTCGCGTTGGAGCTAGGTATTGAGTTATTGTTTGAAATTATTTCTTATAAACTATATCATTAGGTTAGAACAGATCTTCATAGAAGGAAATGAAATGGAATAACCCTTTGGAAATCGAATTCACGTTTGAGCTTGGTATTGAGTTATTGCTTGAAATTAATCCTTATAAACTATATCATTAGCTTAGAGAATACCTTCATAGAAGGAAATTAAATGTTCTAGTGTCTTTTTAAGTGCTCGAAAGATTGGAGCTTACCCCTTACTTAAACCTCGTGCTTTATACACTAATTTTTGTCTTTTTGTCACAATTCTTCAAAAATCTACTTCCAAAGGCCGTCGAATTTGAACGAGAAGCATTTTTTAAAGAGTTTTTAATACTATAGCGTAAAGAGTGTGGGTTGAGAAGGGGGCAGTTCCCCTAAATACAGAATAATTACTGTTTGTTTTAATTTCTATGTTAATCATTACTTATAGTTGAAAAAATGCTGTTGTTTTTAAAACTATGATGATCGGAAATAGAGTTCTAAAATGATTTAAACTTAAAACGGTGTCTGATGAACGAATAGGCTTCGGGTCTTTCTTTCTTTATTGACAAACCAGGCAAAGAAGAGAGCAAACGAAGCATCTAGTCATTGTGTTTTATTAAATTAAAAACAGATTTTTGTAAGTGAAAGTAAGGAGTAACATTAAAAAAGAATATAGTATCAAACAAAAAGTCTTACAATGTTGAGTTACTCATAGCAATTCTTTGTTTAACGAATCTTTAGTTCAATACAGACTGCTCTAATAAACAATAAACATGAACTTATATTGCAAAAGAAAGTAACGGTCAAACAACTAGATTAGTCAATGTTATTAAACAATTTGAAAAACATGCAAATGTCCCCTCTCACTATCATATAGAACTCATCAGGATGAAACCATTATAAAAATCAGATAAAATATTATCTTTAATTCCCAGAGCAACACATTTTTCGATCCAAATCTACGAGCCTGAGAAAATTAAAGTGTCAAATAATTGTTCAAACGTAAATTTTCTGTAAACTTATATCCAATGATATATTAGTTAGAGTGACAAAAACTTTTTTTCCACAAAGGAATTTTTTCAACTAAAAGTAAAGAGCTGCTACACTATATCAAAGATGAACAGAAATAATGTCGAATAATTGTTCAAACGTAAATTTTCTGTAAACTTATGTCTAATGATATATTAGTTAGAGTGTCCAAAACTTTTTTTTCCACAAGAGGATATTTTTCAACTAAAAGTAAAGAGCTGCTACACTAAATCAAAGATGAACAGAAATAATGTCGAATAATTGTTCAAACGTAAATTTTCTGTAAACTTATGTCCAATGATATATTCAATAGAGTGATAAAAACTTTTTTCCACAAGAGGATATTTTTCAACTAAAAGTAAAGAGCTGCTACACTAAATCAAAGATGAGCAGAAATAATGTCGAGTAATTGTTCAAACGTAAATTTTCTATAAAATTATATCCAATGATATATTAGTTAGAGTGACAAAAACTTTTTTCCACAAGAGTATATTTTTCAACTAAAAGTAAAGAGCTGCTACACTAAATCAAAGATGAACAGAAATAATGTCGAATAATTGTTCAAACGTAAATTTTCTGTAAACTTATGTCTAATGATATATTAGTTAGAGTGACAAAAACTTTTTTTCCACAAAGGAAACCAATCCACGGGACACTCCCCCACAACCCTCGGGGCGAGGGACCCCCCCCCCCTCCCCCCCTCCCCCTATTCCCCAGGGCTGCAGGCCGAAGATCGGCCACGGACCAGGATCCCCCACCCCAGGGGCCACAGGCCGAAGGCCGGCCGCAGGCGGCACAGTCGGGGCCTCCATCCCCAGGTTAGGTTAGATTACCTAACACTTCTAGGGTTAGCAGCTTAAGTTAGGTTACATTAGGTTAAGTGGCCGGTCAGTTAGGTTAGGGTACCTAACATTTCTAGGGTTAGCAGCTTAGATTAGGTTACATTAGGTTTAGTGGCCGGCCACTCGGGCCTCCATCCACAGGTTAGGTTAGGTTACCTAACATTTCTAAGGATAGCAGGTTAGGTTAGGTTAAATGGCCGGCCACTTAACCTAATGTAACCTAATCTAAGCTGCTAACCCTAGAAATGTTAGGTACCCTAACCTAACTGACCAGCCTCTTAACCTAATGTAACCTAACTTAAGCTGCTAACCCTAGAAGTGTTAGGTAATCTAACCTAACCTGGGGATGGAGGCCCCGACTGTGCCGCCTGCGGCCGGCCTTCGGCCTGTGGCCCCTGGGGTGAGGGATCCTGGTCCGTGGCCGATCTTCGGCCTGCAGCCCTGGGGATAGGGGGGGGGGGAGGGGGAGGGGGTCCCGCGCCCCGAGGGTTGTAGGGGAGTGTCCCGTGGATTGGTTTCCTTTGTGGAAAAAAAGTTTTTGTCACTCTAACTAATATATCATTGGACATAAGTTTACAGAAAATTTACGTTTGAACAATTATTCGACATTATTTCTGTTCATCTTTGATTTAGTGTAGCAGCTCTTTACTTTTAGTTGAAAAATAACTCTTGTGGAAAAAGTTTTTGTCACTCTAACTAATATATCATTGGATATAAGTTTATAGAAAATTTATCTTTGAACAATTATTCGACATTATTTCTGCTCATCTTTGATTTAGTGTAGCAGCTCTTTACTTTTAGTTGAAAAATATCCTCTTGTGGAAAAAAGTTTTTGTCACTCTATTAAATATATCATTGGACATAAGTTTACAGAAAATTTACGTTTGAACAATTATTCGACATTATTTCTGTTCATCTTTGATTTAGTGTAGCAGCTCTTTACTTTTAATTGAAAAACATCCTCTTGTGGAAAAAAAAGTTTTTGACACTCTAACTAATATATCATTAGACATAAGTCTACAGAAAATTTACGTTTGAACAATTATTCGACATTATTTCTGTTCATCTTTGATATAGTGTAGCAGCTCTTTACTTTTAGTTGAAAAAATTCCTTTGTGGAAAAAAAGTTTTTGTCACTCTAACTAATATATCATTGGATATAAGTTTACAGAAAATTTACGTTTGAACAATTATTTGACACTTTAATTTTCTCCGGCTCGTAGATTTGGATCGAAAAATAAGTTGCTCTGGGAATTAAAGATAATATTTTATCTGATTTTTATAATGGTTTCATCCTGATAGAGTTCTATATCATAGTGAGAGGGGACATTTGCATGTTTTTCAAATTGTTTAATAACATAGACTAATCTAGTTGCTGGACCGTTACTTTCTTTTGCAATATAAGTTCATGTTTATTGTTTATTAGAGCAGTCTGTATTGAACTAAAGATTCGTTAAACAAAGAATTGCTATGAGTAACTCAAACATTGTAAGACTTTTTGTTTGATACTATCTCTTTTTTTTTAATGTTACTCCTTACTTTCACTTACAAAAATCTGTTTTTAATTTAATAAAACACAATGATTAGATGCTTCGTTTGCTCTCTTCTTTGCCTGGTTTGTCAATAAAGAAAGAAAGATCCGAAGCCTATACGTTCATCAGACACTGTTTTAAGTTTAAATCATTTTAGAACTCTATTTCCGATCATCATAGTTTTAAAAACAACAGCATTTTTTCAACTGTAAGTAATGATTAACATAGAAATTAAAACAAACAGTAATTATTCTGTATTTAGGGGAACTGCCCCCTTCTCAACCCACAATCTTTACGCTATAGTATTAAAAACTCTTTAAAAATGCTTCTCGTTCAAATTCGACGGCCTTTGGAAGTAGATTTTTGAAGAATTGTGACAAAAAGACAAAAATTAGTGTATAAAGCACGAGGTTTAAGTAAGGGGTAAGCTCCAATCTTTCGAGCACTTAAAAAAGACACTAGAACATTTAATTTCCTTCTATGAAGGTCTTCTCTAAGCTAATGATATAGTTTATAAGGATTAATTTCAAGCAATAACTCAATACCTAGCTCAAACGTGTATTCGATTTTCAAAGGGTTATTCCATTTCATTTCCTTCTATGAAGATCTGCTCTAAGCTAATGATATAGTTTATAAGAAATAATTTCAAACAATAACTCAATACCTAGCTCCAACGCGAATTCGATGTGTTTTTTTTGTTTGTGTTTTGTGTGTGTGTGTGTGTTTTTGTTTGTTTTTGTGTGTGTTTTGCGTGTGTGTTGTGTTTTTGTGTGTGTGTTTTGTGTTTTTGTGTGTGTGTTTTCGTGCGTGTGTGTGTGTTTTTGTGCGTGTGTGTGTTTTTGTGTGTGTGTTTTGTGTTTTTGTGTGTGTGTGTGTGTGTTTTTGTTTGTGTGTGTGTGTGTGTGTTTTGTTGTTTGTGTTGTGTGTGTGTGTGTGTGTGTGTGTGTTTTTGTTTGTGCTTGTGTATGTGTTTTTGTTTGTGTGTGTGTTTTTGCGTGTGTGTGTGTTTTTGTGTTTTTGTGTGTGTGTGTGTTTTGTGTTTTTGTGTATGTGTGTTTTTGTTTCTGCTCATCTTTGATTTAGTGTAGCAGCTCTTTACTTTTAGTTGAAAAAATTCCTTTGTGGAAAAAAAGTTTTTGTCACTCTAACTAATATATCATTGGACATAAGTTTACAGAAAATTTACGTTTGAACAATTATTCGACATTATTTCTGTTCATCTTTGATTTAGTGTAGCAGCTCTTTACTTTTAGTTGAAAAATAACCTCTTGTGGAAAAAAGTTTTTGTCACTCTAACTAATATATCATTGGATATAAGTTTATAGAAAATTTATCTTTGAACAATTATTCGACATTATTTCTGCTCATCTTTGATTTAGTGTAGCAGCTCTTTACTTTTAGTTGAAAAATATCCTCTTGTGGAAAAAAGTTTTTGTCACTCTATTAAATATATCATTGGACATAAGTTTACAGAAAATTTACGTTTGAACAATTATTCGACATTATTTCTGTTCATCTTTGATTTAGTGTAGCAGCTCTTTACTTTTAGTTGAAAAAATTACTTTGTGGAAAAAAAGTTTTTGACACTCTAACTAATATATCATTAGACATAAGTTTAGAGAAAATTTACGTTTGAACAATTATTCGACATTATTTCTGTTCATCTTTGATATAGTGTAGCAGCTCTTTACTTTTAGTTGAAAAAATTCCTTTGTGGAAAAAAAGTTTTTGTCACTCTAACTAATATATCATTGGATATAAGTTTACAGAAAATTTACGTTTGAACAATTATTTGACACTTTAATTTTCTCAGGCTCGTAGATTTGGATCGAAAAAATAAGTTGCTCTGGGAATTAAAGATAATATTTTATCTGATTTTTATAATGGTTTCATCCTGATGAGTTCTATATGATAGTGAGAGGGGACATTTGCATGTTTTTCAAATTGTTTAATAACATAGACTAATCTAGTTGCTGGACCGTTACTTTCTTTTGCAATATAAGTTCATGTTTATTGTTTATTAGAGCAGTCTGTATTGAACTAAAGATTCGTTAAACAAAGAATTGCTATGAGTAACTCAAACATTGTAAGACTTTTTGTTTGATACTATCTTTTTTTTTTAAATGTTACTCCTTACTTTCACTTACAAAAATCTGTTTTTAATTTAATAAAACACAATGATTAGATGCTTCGTTTGCTCTCTTCTTTGCCTGGTTTGTCAATAAAGAAAGAAAGATCCGAAGCCTATACGTTCATCAGACACCGTTTTAAGTTTAAATCATTTTAGAACTCTATTTCCGATCATTATAGTTTTAAAAACAACAGCATTTTTTCAACTGTAAGTAATGATTAACATAGAAATTAAAACAAACAGTAATTATTCTGTATTTAGGGGAACTGCCCCCTTCTCAACCCACACTCTTTACGCTATAGTATTAAAAACTCTTTAAAAAATGCTTCTCGTTCAAATTCGACGGCCTTTGGAAGTAGATTTTTGAAGAATTGTGACAAAAAGACAAAAATTAGTGTATAAAGCACGAGGTTTAAGTAAGGGGTAAGCTCCAATCTTTCGAGCACTTAAAAAGACACTAGAACATTTAATTTCCTTCTATAAAGGTCTTCTCTAAGCTAATGATATAGTTTATAAGGATTAATTTCAAGCAATAACTCAATACCAAGCTCAAACGTGAATTCGATTTTCAAAGGGTTATTCCATTTCATTTCCTTCTATGAAGATCTGCTCTAAGCTAATGATATAGTTTATAAGAAATAATTTCAAACAATAACTCAATACCTAGCTCCAACGCGAATTCGATGTGTTTTTTTGTTTGTGTTTTGTGTGTGTGTGTGTGTTTTTGTTTGTTTTTGTGTGTGTTTTTGCGTGTGTGTGTGTTTTTGTGTGTGTGTTTTGTGTTTTTGTGTGTGTGTTTTCGTGCGTGTGTGTGTGTTTTTGTGCGTGTGTGTGTTTTTGTGTGTGTGTTTTGTGTTTTTGTGTGTGTGTGTGTGTTTTTGTTTGTGTGTGTGTGTGTGTTGTTTTGTTTGTTTGTGTTTTGTGTGTGTGTGTGTGTGTGTGTTTTTGTTTGTGCTTGTGTATGTGTTTTTGTTTGTGTTTGTGTGTGTGTTTTTGCGTGTCTGTGTGTTTTTGTGTTTTTGTGTGTGTGTGTTTTGTGTTTTTGTGTGTGTGTGTTTTTGTTTCTGCTCATCTTTGATTTAGTGTAGCAGCTCTTTACTTTTAGTTGAAAAAATTCCTTTGTGGAAAAAAAGTTTTTGTCACTCTAACTAATATATCATTGGACATAAGTTTACAGAAAATTTACGTTTGAACAATTATTCGACATTATTTCTGTTCATCTTTGATTTAGTGTAGCAGCTCTTTACTTTTAGTTGAAAAATAACCTCTTGTGGAAAAAAGTTTTTGTCACTCTAACTAATATATCATTGGATATAAGTTTATAGAAAATTTACGTTTGAACAATTATTCGACATTATATCTGCTCATCTTTGATTTAGTGTAGCAGCTCTTTACTTTTAGTTGAAAAATATCCTCTTGTGGAAAAAAGTTTTTGTCACTCTATTAAATATATCATTGGACATAAGTTTACAGAAAATTTACGTTTGAACAATTATTCGACATTATTTCTGTTCATCTTCGATTTAGTGTAGCAGCTCTTTACTTTTAGTTGAAAAATATCCTCTTGTGGAAAAAAAGTTTTTGTCACTCTAACTAATATATCATTAGACATAAGTTTACAGAAAATTTACGTTTGAACAATTATTCGACATTATTTCTGTTCATCTTTGATATAGTGTAGCAGCTCTTTACTTTTAGTTGAAAAAATTCCTTTGTGGAAAAAAGTTTTTGTCACTAACTAATATATCATTGGATATAAGTTTACAGAAAATTTACGTTTGAACAATTATTCGACATTATTTCTGTTCATCTTTGATTTAGTGTAGCAGCTCTTTACTTTTAGTTGAAAAATAACCTCTTGTGGAAAAAAGTTTTTGTCACTCTAACTAATATATCATTGGACATAAGTTTACCGAAAATTTACGTTTGAATAATTATTCGACAATATTTCTGTTCATCTTTGATTTAGTGTAGCAGCTCTTTACTTTTAGTTGAAAAATAACCTCTTGTGGAAAAAAGTTTTTGTCACTCCAACTAATATATCATTGGATATAAGTTTATAGAAAATTTACGTTTGAACAATTATTCGACATATTTCTGCTCATCTTTGATTTAGTGTAGCAGCTCTTTACTTTTAGTTGAAAAATATCCTCTTGTGGAAAAAAGTTTTTGTCACTCTATTAAATATATCATTGGACATAAGTTTACAGAAAATTTACGTTTGAACAATTATTCGACATTATTTCTGTTCATCTTTGATTTAGTGTAGCACCTCTTTACTTTTAGTTGAAAAAATTACTTTGTGGAAAAAAAGTTTTGTCACTCTAACTAATATATCATTGGACATAAGTTTACAGAAAATTTACGTTTGAATAATTATTCGACATTATTTCTGTTCATCTTTGATTTAGTGTAGCACCTCTTTACTTTTAGTTGAAAAATATCCTCTTGTGGAAAAAAAGTTTTGTCACTCTACTAATATATCATTGGACATAAGTTTACAGAAAATTTACGTTTGAACAATTATTCGACATTATTTCTGTTCATCTTTGATTTAGTGTAGCAGCTCTTTACTTTTAGTTGAAAAATAACTTCTTGTGGAAAAAAGTTTTTGTCACTCTAACTAATATATCATTGGACATAAGTTTACAGAAAATTTACGTTTGAACAATTATTCGACATTATTTCTGTTCATCTTTGATTTAGTGTTGCAGCTCTTTACTTTTAGTTGAAAAAATTTCTTTGTGGAAAAAAGTTTTTGTCACTCTATTAAATATATCATTGGACATAAGTTTACAGAAAATTTACGGATTATTGACCGTAAACTCTAGTTTTATCGTAAGAAAATTATGGAAAATAAATTTTCTCTGACTCAAATTTGAAACTTTGGTTACAAATAAAAGCCCTGTTTTGGTTCGAAAATAAACTATTTCCGTAAAATCTGAACTAAAATTTTGAGAAATGAGTGACTCCTCGTGAAAAGAGAGCTAAGGGTAATGACGCTACTCATATACAACGGTTGGAGTTGACTGGCCCAACTTTTTATGCTTTTCTTGGAAAAGGGTAAGGTATATGCATTTCAACTATGCCAGAAAAAAATAACCAGTTGAAACTATGTATAAATTCTAATGTCTAAATCATTTGCGGATTGCTTTTTTAAATTGTATAGAAACATTAATAAGGTTATTGGAAATAATGGTTTAATCTATATTTCAGGAAGAAAACAGTCCTGCATTTTGGCTAGAATTTGTTGAACCTTCATACACAGAGAGGAGTTCGTCTTTCCCCCTTCGCTACATGGAATTTTACTCGTATATAAGAGATAATATTGAGCAAGTATATAGTGTGAATACGAATATACGTACGCTACGAGAACTTTTAAAGGAAACAGTGAGATATAATAGAGATAATAGAGAATATTATGTAAAAATAGTGAGGAAACAATGTTATTAATATTATAGTATTTTTGAAAATAAAAATGTTTCGTCCAAATAATCTCTAAACGTAATTTCTGCTCATCTTTGATTTAGTGTAGCAGCTCTTTGCTTTTAGTTGAAAAATATCCTCTTGTGGAAAAAAGTTTTTGTCACTCTATTAAATATATCATTGGACATAAGTTTACAGAAAATTTACGTTTGAACAATTATTCGTCATTATTTCTGTTCATCATTGATTTAGTGTAGCAGCTCTTTACTTTTAGTTGAAAAATATTCTCTTGTGGAAAAAAAGTTTTTGTCACTCTAACTAATATATCATTAGACATAAGTTTACAGAAAATTTACGTTTGAACAATTATTCGATTCGTCATTTCTGTTCATCTTTTATTTAGTGTAGCAGCTCTTTACTTTTAGTTGAAAAATAACCTCTTGTGGAAAAAAGTTTTTGTCACTCTCTTAAATATATAATTAGACATAAGTTTACAGAAAATTAACGTTTGAACAATTATTCGATCCGTCATTTCTGTTCATCTTTGATTTAGTGTAGCAGCTCTTTACTTTTAGTTGAAAAATATCCTCTTGTGGAAAAAGAAGTTTTTTCCAGATTTTAAATTTTAGGTATCTAGCTAGTTGATGAATTTTAGACATAAAAATTATGGATATAATGAAAAATATTAAGTAATCCTGTTTATTACATTTATAGAACTTCCCCGAGTATGTTCAAGAGGGGGAGAACATGTGGAATGCATGGATTTTATCTGAATCTGAAGAAGAATTCCTTCTTCTTAACAGTAATGTAGATGCTACTGATGATATAATGGAGATTCATTATACAGAAGATGGCTTATCATATACGTCGGAGGATTTGGTACGGAGGGGACCTTCGGGCCGACTCTGTATAGAAGATGATGAGCGGTTGGTTGATGGTTTGCCCTCTTCGATGAATATCATAAGAATACGAGAGGATTTATTTGACATGCCTCCTCTCCTAGATATAGTAGTAATTGAAGAAGAAGATGAGGTTCAAATAATTGAACCTGAGATAGTGTACCTAAAAACTATAATAAATATTGATATAACAAAAGAATAAATATTTGAAGAATGATTTATTTTTATCTTTGATAGAAAACTTGATTGAGGATTGATACCATTCTAAAGGCTGATCTATTCAATCTGAACTACTCATGCATAGAAGTCTCTGGGTTGGGATAGGGGGATCGGAGTCCTAAGGGGGCCCGGGAGGGCCTTTGGGGGTCTGGGGGGCCGGATGGTCCTTTGGGAGCCCGGGGGCCCTTTGGGGTTGGGGTAGGGGGATCGGAGCCCTTTGGGTCGGGGTAGGGGGATCGGGGCCCCTTGGGGTTGGGGTATGGGACCTCACGACACTGTTTAAATAGAACTTGTGTATTATAATGACCACAGAGTTTCACCCTCAAATCCTCTTCTAAAACATCTTCTAAATCATCTTTTAAAATGTCTCTAACTGTTTCGCCGAAATAATTCCCTAAAATGTCTAAAACGGTTTCGCCCAAATAATCTCTAAACGTAATTTCATCGTGTTCCCTTTGTTTTTGGCATCCCTGCGCTGTCACATTTGAAATTACTAAGAAACCTTTTCCCGCGTTAAACTCTAAGATCAAAACATTCGCCGGAAACAATTCTCCTGGTCGAACTCCAAAGATATTAATAAACTTCGTCTCGGAGACAATTCTCCTTGGAAACAATAAATTAATTCCCCTTTCGTGAATCAATAATTCCCCTTAGAAACAACAAATTAATTCCCCTTTCGTGTCAAATCAATCAACCATGACATCATCTGTCACACGTGATCCTGTTTTCCTATTCCTGGATCTTAACATTCGCCAAACAACAAATCAATTGATCTTGAACGAAGTGTCATTGACCCTGTTCCCCATTAGACTCAATAATCCAGAAAACATCCATCAAAGTGAGAAAAATCCTGTTTTTTCATTCTCACTGACAAAAACCATAAAACATACATAAATTGATGTTGACATCCATCAACAACAACAAATAAATCGACCTTGGAAAAAGAGGTCATTGACACACTTTGATTACGCAATCAATTTCTCAGAAATCCATTTCTCCT
>CM051265.1:35039646-35089633 GCA_027921565.1 Artemia sinica
AGAGGAGAGAGAGAGAGGAGAGAGGGAGGAGAGAGAGAGGAGAGGAGGGGAGAGGAGAGGAGAAGAGAGAGAGAGGAAGAGGGGAGAGAGAGAGAGGGAGAGAGAGGAGAGAGGAGAGAGAGAGAGAGGGGAGAGAGAGAGGAGAGGGAGGAGAGAGGAGAGAGAGAGAGAAGGAGGAGAGGGGAGGAGAAGAGGGAAGGAGAGGGAGAGAGAAGAGAAAGAGGAGAGAGGAGAGGGAGGAGGAGAGAGAGGGAGAGAGAAGAGAGGAGAGAGGAGAAGGAGAGAGAGAGGAGAGGAGAGGGAGAGAGGAGAGGAGAAGAGAGAGGAGAGGAGAGAGAGGAGGAGGAGGGAGGAGGAGAGGAGGAGAGGAAGAGAGAAGAGGGGGAGAGGAGAGGAGGAGGAATGGGGAGGAGGAGAAGAAGAGAAGGGAGCAAGTGAGAGAAGAGAAGAGAGGAAGAGAGAGACGAGAGGGAGAGAGAAGGAGGGGAAGAGAGAGGAGAGATGGGGAGAGGGAGAGGAGAAAGGGGAGGGGAGAGAGGAGGGAGTGAGGGAAGGAGAGAGGAAGGAGGATGGAGAGAGGAGAGGAAGGAGAGGAGGGAGAGAGAGAGGAGGAGGGAGAGGAGGAGGAGGAGAGAGAGAGAGAGAAGGGAGAATGAAGGAGAGGAGAGAAGGAGAGAGAGAAGAGAGAGAAGAGAAGAGAGAAGGGAGAGAGAGATGGGGAAGAAGAGGAGGAGAAGAGAGAAGAGAGAGAGAGAGGAGAGGAGAGAGAGAGACGAGAGGAGAGAGAGGGGAGAGAGAGGGAGACATAGGGATGAGAGGGAGAGAGAAGATGAGAGCGAGGAGAGAGAGAGCCTCTCTGACGCTGGAATTCTAGCCTCATTGATAGTTGAGATCAGTATTCCTGGTACACTCTGGTCAGGCTGGATCGCAAAAAACTCGAGAAGCTCGACTTTTCGTGGAGGTGTTGTTGCTATGTACCTTAAAAAGAACATCCCTTTTTTGGAACTTTCGATTTCTAGCGATAAGGAGGTCCTTTGGGTTAAAGTAAACCTACCAAATCAATCGTTTGTTATTTATACAGTAGATAACCCACAAAAGATGAAAATCACCGAACATCTGGAAGATTGCTTGGAATTTGTGAAGCAAAAGCTCCCTAAATCAGGTATAATAATCCAAGGGGACTTCAACATTCATCATGGCCCCTGGCCGAAAAGTCGTACGACTGATGCGGAGGGCGTAGCTCTGCTAGACCTGAGTCTTGCTTACGGCCTAGAACAACCTGTTGAATTCGACACTTACATCGGCCGTCATGGATCATCCAGGCTTGATCTCTTCTTAATTGGTCATTCGGATTCCTTTAGTGTTGAAAGCTATCCTTTTGCAAGCGACCATGTGGCGGTTATAGCTCGTGGAAATCTCAAAATACCTCCACCTGTAAAGCACGAGCGGACTTCTTATCGGCAAAGCAGTGGAGTACATTTTTAAAAGAAGCCCCACATAAAGCAGCGGGCACTTTACGAAAAAAGCGATTACAGAGGCTATTGAGCAATTCGTCCCCTTAAAAAACAGGTAAAAGTCTCATCTCGAGATAAGCCATGGTTCAATGCTGATTGCAGAAAGGCAATCAGGGTCAGAAGGAAGGCTCACAAGAAATGGCGTTCAACTGAATCCGACAAGCACTGGGCTGCTTTTATTAGCGCTCGGAACGAGTATGTTAAAGCTGTACGTCAAGCTAGAGCCAATTACAAGCACAAGTTTGTAGATAAACTGAAAAAGTGCCCCTGAAAAGTGGTGGTGGAGGGATCGTCAAAGAAGCCCTACCGTAATCTAAATCAACATCAATTCCCGCTCTTCCTGTTGAAGGGACGATGATCCAGTCAGGCCAGGAAAAGGCAGATGTTCTTGCACAACCCTTTTCAAAGGTCTCCCAACTTGATGAGTACAGAGTCTCCCCTCCGCCCTTTCCTCCACGAACAGATGCAAAAATCACCAGCGTTAACATAACTACTAGGAAGGTGCTCAGAACGCTAAGCCAGCTGGATGTCACCAAAGCTTCAGGACCTGACAAGATTCCCAATCTCATCCTTAAAAGATGTGCCCCTGAGCTTGCTGGTCCGCTTGCCTCTCTCTATAGAAAATGTTTTGCAGCGGGATTATTCCCGAAAGTCTGAAAAACTGCTCATGTGGTCCCGGTTACAAAGTCAGAGTCTGACCTTACTAATGTAGGATCATATCATCCAATAAATCTGCTGGTCCTGTGTAGGTAAAGTTTATGAAAGCGTCATTAATAAGTCCCTTTACCAAGATCTCGAATCATACCTGTTGTTGGCAGACACGCAATACGGTTTTCGCAGAAAACGGTCTACGTTAGACTGTTTGATTGTACAGTATCAAGAGTGGGTTGAGCTCCTTTCTCAGGGACACGATATTCGCCTTCTCTGCTTTGACATTGCAAAAGCCTTTGATCGTGTGTGGCATAAGGGACGTCTTTGTAAACTGAAAGCCTATGGAATTCATGGTCGACTATTTGACGTGCTTGCTGACTTTCTTCGTCAACGATCGTTGCAAGTTGTCCTCGATAGCTTCATATCAAAAGAAAATCTAGTTTTATCAGGAATACCAGAAGAAAGTATTCTTGGGCCAACTCTTTTCTTGGTGCTCATAAACGACCTAGGGGACAACCTTGTGAAAAAACCTCACCACTTTGCGGATGACACAACAACAAAAAAATCAATCGCAAAAAGACGAAGATCCTAGTAAACCCCACAATGAGCTTCAGGCTGACCTGGTGAAAATTGAGGCGTGGGTAGATGCACGGCTTGTAAGTTTTATCACATCGAAAACGAAAGAGTTCCTAATTTCTAAGGCGCGTAATATGAGGGCTCATCCTGATTTCGTCTTCAAAGGAGAGGGTAATAACGCGAGTTGATACACTGCGCCTACTTGAAGTTAATTTCTCTTCGGATCTCTCATAGACTGAGCATCTCAGTAAAATTAGATCCTCTTGCAACAAGAAATTAGGTGTTATCCTAAGATACAAGAGTCTTCTCCCTGATGATTCTATTCTGCCACTTTTCAATTCGTGCATCAGACCTGTCATGGAATATGCATGTCCTCTCTTCGCTGGTGCACCAAAAAGCCACATCGCTCTACTCCAACATATTCAAAATAGAGCAGTGCGTGTGGCATCCTCTGGCAACACAAAATCTAAAACCCCACAGCTGATCCAGGAACGTTTCGATGTGGCGCCCATGTCGGTTTTCTATAAGTACTTGTATAACCCTCCATCGGAGGAGCTATCAAATCTCGTTCCTGATAAAGCAAAGCCCTTCCGATCAACTCGCTGAAGTACAGCTCGTCAGGACTACCTTGAGCAGGGTACTCTTCGCCAAGAATTTCTGAAAAGGAGTTTCGCCCGGCGATCGGTTGCCACATGGAATAGATTACCGGCAGAGGTAATCCTGAAAAATCCTTCCCTTGACGTGTTCAAGAAAAGGTATAACAAGTACCTCAGTGTTAGAAAATGAGGTAACTACCAAAACTAGCGGTAATCATCATTTGTGATGGAGCCCTGAAGCCTGTTATAAGAAAGAGGAGAGACAGAGAGAGAAAAAAACATTTACAAACACACAGAGTCAGACATACAAACACACAAAAACAGAAACAGAAACATACAAACACCGGCTCAGACACATGGGCAGAGTGAGAGAGATAAGCAAACAGCCATTCAAACGCACAGGCACAGAGAGAGAGAGGGAGAGAGAAAGAGAGGAGAGAGAGAGAGAGAGAGAGAGTAGATGTGGATGTGTAGATGTGTTTGTTGATGTTTTTCCTGTGTGTCTTAGCAGGTGTTTGCTTATTTTTTTGTGTGTTTGTATGTGTTTCTCTCTCTCTCCCTCTCTCTCTCTCTCTCTCTCTCTCTCTCTCTCTCTCTCTCTCTCTCTCTCTCTCTCTCTCTCTCTCTCTCTCTCTCTCTCTCTCTTCTCTCTCTCTCTCTCTCTCTCTCTCTCTCTCTCTCTCTCTCTCTCTCTCTCTCTCTCTACTCTCTCTCTCTCTCTCTCTCTCTCTCCCTCTGTGTCTGAGCAGATGTTTGCTGGTGTTTGCAGTGTCTATCTCTGCAAATGTTTGCAGTGCCTATCTCTGTATGTCTGAGCAGATGTTTGCTTGTCCAGTGTCTGTCTCTGTATGTGTTTTTGTCTCTCTCTCTCTGTCTCTGTAGCTATGTGCCTGAGTGGCTGTTTGCTTGTCTCCATATCCGTCTTTTGTGTGTTGAATCTCTGCGGTTGTACGGTTTTTGTGTCTCTCCTTTTTTTTCTTGTTTCCTTTGTGTGTTTGTGTGTCTGACTCTGTGCGGTTGTATGTGTTTTTGTCTCTCTCTGTCTCTGTCTCTCTCTGTCTGTCTCTCTCTCTCTGCTCCTTCTCTTCTCTCTCTCTCGTCTCTCTCTCTATCTCTCTCTCTCTCTCTCCTCTCTCTCTCTATCTCTCTCTCTCTCTCTCTCTCTCTCTCTCTCTCTCTCTCTCTCTCTCTCTCTCTCCTCTCTCTCTCTCTCTCTCTCTCTCTACTCTCTCTCTCTCTCTCTCTCTCTCTCATCTCTCCTCTCTCTCTCTCTCTCTCTCTCTCTCTCTCTCTCTCTCTCTCTCTGTGCCTGTGTGCCTGAGCAGATGTTTGCTTGTCCAGTGTCTGTCTTTGTTTGTGTTTTTGTCTCTCTCTCTCTCTGTTGCTATGTGTCTGAGTGGTTGTTGCTTGTCTTCATGTCCGTCTTTGTGTGTCTGAATCTGTGCGTTTGTATGTGTTTTTGTCTCTCTCTTTTTGTTTTCTTGTTTCCCTTTGTGTGTTTGTGTTTCTGACTCTGTGCGGTTGTATGTGTTTTGTCTCTCTCTCTTTCTCTCTCTCCCTCTCTCTCTCTCTCTCTCTCTCTCTCTCTCTCTCTCTCTCTCTCTCTCTCTCTCTCTCTCTCCCTGTGCCTGTGTGCTTAAGCGGGTGTTTGTTTGTCCCCGTGTCTGTCTTTGTGTATTTGTGTGTCTGAATCTGTGTTTCGTATCTGGTTTTGTCTCTCTCAATCTCTGTGCCTGTTTGCCTGAGTGGGTGTTTGTTTTTCTCAGTGTCTGTCCTTGTGTGTTTTTTTTCTGACCTTGTGTGTTTGTAGGTGTTTTGTCTTTCTCTCTCTGTGCCAGTGTGTTTGACTGGCTGTTTTCTTATCTCTCTCTCACATTTGATTTAAAGAACTATATCTTCGTCGAGCTTTGGGCAAAATAAAGTAAGAAAAACATTTTAAACGACTTATCTGATTCAAAGAAAATATATCTTCATCGAGCTTCGTACAGAACAGAGAGCAAAACATTTTGAACCCTACATTTGATTTAAAGAAACATATCTTCATCGAGCTTTTTGCAAAAAAGAGTAAAAAAACTGTTTGAACCACACATTGATTCAAAAGAACGTATCTTCATCGAGCTTTGTTCAAAACAGAGTACAGAAAATTTGAACCACACTTTTAATTCAAAGAAGCGTATCGTCATCGAACTTCATGCAAAATAGAGTGCAAAACTTTTTGAGTCTCACATTTGACTCAAAGAAGCATATCTTCATTGAGCTTTGGGAGAGCAGAGTTCAAACATTTAATTTGCAGAGAGAGAGAGAGAGAGAGAGAGAGAGAGAGAGAGAGAGAGAGAGAGAGAGGAGAGAGAGAGAGAAAAAAAAAACCCACATACAAACACACAAAAACAGAGACAGAAATATGCAAACATCTGCTAAGACACAAAGGCAAAGTGAGAGAGATAAGCAAACAGCCATTCAAACACACAGGCACAGAGAGAGAGAGAGGGGGGGAGAGACAGAAAGAAAGAGAGAGAGAGAGAGAGTAGATGTAGATGTGTTTGTAGATGTTTTTGTATCTCTCTCTCTCTCTCTCTCTCTCTCTCTCTCTATCTCTCTCTCTCTCTCTCCTCTCTCTCTCTCTCTCTCTCTCTCTCTCTTTCTCTCTGTGCCTGTGTGTCTGAGCAGATGTTTGCTTGTCCCAGTGTGTGTCTCTGTATGTGTTTTTGTGTCTCTCAAATTTGTTTACATCTGTATCTTCCCTTTGCTTGTGAGGCTTCACAACTAACCTAGTATCCAGGTTAGCTTTAGCAAAGGTAATTATATTGCCTATTACATCAAAAAAATGCCGTATTTTGAAGCGCACCAAACTCCTATAACAATCAGAAATGGCAGTCTCTAACCTACAATTGTTCTGACAACAATTGTTCCCTTTGCTAAATTATAGCAGTGTTATCCTTTAACGATAAGTCTATAGCCTGTAACTGTAGTATGGCTGAATTAGAACCCTGTTTGCTACTTTTATGCCTAAAATTCTCCTGTTTCAACCGACACTTCTACGGTCCAGTTATATTTTTCTTTACGTATTATCTATTTTATTCTTTTAATTTGTGGTACAAATCCTTTATTATTTAGTGATACACGGTACTACTTCATTGCATTGATTACTAACACTAATAGAACTATGGTACTAATAATACAACTAATTCTACTTGCTAAGTACTGCATACTCTATTATTTTCATTTTACAACTTTTGATTGAGCTTTTTCCCCTTTTGTCTATTTATAATAGCCAAAGTTTGAGTAAAGCTACTCGATGTTTCGCTAATTCGAGCGCCACTAAAGGGAAGTCATTTGATTTTTCCTTCTGATAAAGTCATTTCAATATATTTTTTACAACCTTATTCAGTCTTCTTGACCCAGTTTTACCGCAAACCACCAGCTGTTGTAAAGTAGGTTTTGGTTAGGTGTTATTCTGCCCCTTATAGGGGGTATACTTATGCTCCTACGGTGATTAAAACTCGGGTAGTGTGCCCTTAGTTTTGACCTGACTAATTTTCTGAAGCGTACCTATTGAGTATGACGAGAAGCTTAAATAATGTTATATAGAGAGGTTTGGTATAATAAGGCAACTTTAATTAAACTTTACAGCAGACAACGGTACAGGACTTGACTCTAGTTATAGACATGATTGAAAGATAACGCATACAAATAATAATTAAATCGCTCCTTTATGCCCTGACCACACATCCTGTTTAAAACAAGGAAGTGGGTATTACAAAATTCCCGTATGCCCGCAGCAATTCCGTCAGCTCTTAATTTGGTGGTCAATTTCAAAACTTATTATCTAGAACCCATTATTTCCAAACTTCTTGATAACTTATAATTTCCGTTGTTCCATTTTAATTGCTGTTATTAAAATCAATTTCTGACTTAATTCCTCAGGTTGCTACATTTCTGTTTCAGTCTTTAAGTGTTTGTATGTCTGACTCTGTGTGTTTGTATACGTTTTTGTCTCTTGCTCGCCTGTTTCAACCAGCATTTCTACGGTCCAGTTAGATTTCTGTTTACGTATTGTATTTTTTAATTTTTTCAATTTGTGGTACAAATCCTTTATTATTTGGTGATACACGGTACTACTGCATTGCATTGATTGCTAACATTAATAAAGCTATGGTACTAATAATACAATGAATTCTACTTGCTAAATACTACATACTGTATTTTTTTCATTTTACAATTTTTGATTGAGCCTTTTTCCCCTTTTGTCTATATGTAATAGCCAAAGTTCGAGTAAAGCCACTCGATATTTCGCTAATTCGAGCGGCGCTAAAAGGGAAGTCATTTTGATTTTTCCTTCTGATAAAGTCATTTCATTATATTTTTTTTACAACCATATTCAGTCTTCTTGACCCCGTTTTACCGCAAACCACCAGCTGTAGTAAAGTAGGTTTTGGTTGGGTGTTATTCTGCCCCTTATAGGGGGTATAGTTACGGTCCTACGGTGACTGAAACTCAGGTAGCGTGCCCTTAGTTTTGACCTGACTAATTATCTGAAGCGTACCTGCTATTAAAATCAATTTCTGACCAAATTCGTCTGGTTGCTACATTTCTGTTTCGGTCTTAAGTGTTGGTATGTCTGACTGTGTGTTTGTATGTGTTTTTGTCTCTTGCTCTCTGTGTGTTTGAGCGGATGTTGCTTGTCCCCGTGCCTGACTCTGTGTGTTTGTAGATGTTTCTCTCTCTCTCTCTCTCTCTTTTTCTCTCTCTCTCTCTCTCTCTCTCTCTCTCTCTGTGCTTGTGTGTCTTATTGGGTATTTGCTTGTCTCCGTGTCTGTCTGTGTCTTTCTGAATCTGTGTGTATGTATGTGTTTTTGTCTCTCTTACTCTCTGTGCCTGTGTGTATGAGCGGGTGTTTGCTTGTTTCTCTTTGTGCGTCTGTGATTCTGACTCTATGTGTTTGTTGTGTTGTTGTGTGTGTGTGTGTGTCTCTCCTCCCTCCCTCTCTCTCTGTCCTTTCTCCCCCCTCTCTCTCTCTCTCTCTCTCTCTCTCTCTCTGTGCCTGTGCGTGTGAGCGGACGTTTGCTTGTCCCCACGTCTGTCTTTTTGTGTCTGAGCGAATGTTTGCTTGTTCTGAGTCCAAACAAATTCTGAGTCTAAAACAAATTCTAAGTTCCAAAAATTGTAAGTCCGAAAAATTTGGAGTCCAAAAAAGGGGGGTGGCAACAAGTTTGGTGAGGGTACTGGGGGTACCTTGGATGTGGGACATGGATGATCATAAGTTCCCTCTAAAAAATCAAATGTGTTCACATGTTCACCGGTTTACTTTACCCAAGCGCGAGTTATAAGAAAAAAAGGGGTAGCAGATTTGTCACTTTTTCATTCATTAAAATTCGGTTTGTATTATAAAACACTTTCGGTAAGACCGGCTTCATTCAACCCAAATAAAAAATTTATTAATATAATTGTCATGGGATTACTGAATATTAAGTATTATAATAACTGATCATTCCTGTTATTCAGTAAAGGTCCAATATAATATAATCATGTCCTGACAGGAATATGTAGGTCATTCACTGAATCTAATGAGATTTAGAGTGTAATCATTAGAGCCTCAGACTGTTCCCTCTGCCTCAACAATGCTACCACTAATAACTATTATTTGATCAATCTTGTAGTAAAATTGTTATTACTAAAATAAATTTATAGAAATATTGGAAAAGAGGCTGCAAATCCTCGAAAGTGGCGTCAATTGTAAATAAAAAGTGCATCATAAAACATAAAATCGCAAAGAAAGGAAGGAAACGAGGACGATTAACAGCCAGTGAAAAATTTAGGTAAATATTTCGGTCAAGACCTCCGCTTGACCGTCTTCAGTGCAGAATAAGACTGATAAAAATATAAAAAACCAAACCTTAAAATAAAAACACAAAACTAAAATTGGGTGACCCTTTCACAGTAACGGTGAAAGGGTAACTGAATAAAAAACACAAGTCTAAATGGCATTTCACAATTTCATTTTACGTAAAGCACTCTTAAAGGCTAATCATCTTCCAGTTAGATTATTATCAGAGATTCCATTTGATTGCGCAATATAATTTTGTGGATGTATGTGAAAACGATCAGAATAAAATCACATTCACCAAAAGGTAGGTCTCAATAGAGACACTGGAGAAACTTTTCTAAGTCCGATTTATGATGAAATTATTAATTCTGATGATTTTTACATGCATCCACAAATTTATATGCAATCAAATAGAATATCTGATAATAATCTACACAACCATCAAAAATTGAATAAAAAACAGTTTTTTTTAAAACTGAAAGTAAGGAGCAATATTAAAACTTGAAACGAACATAAATTATTACATATATGAGGGGGGTTGCCCTCTCCTCGATACCTCTCTCTTTACGCTAAAGTGTGACTCTTGGCTCCAATTATTTAATAATAGAACACAAGGGACCTTTAGTTTTTTTAATAAGCTTTTTTAAAAGTTCTAAAAAAAAACTTTAGCCTAAACAGCGAGGTATTGAGAAGGGGGTAACCCCTTCATATGCTTAATAATTTCTATTCGTATCAAGGTTTAATGTTACTTTACTTAACTTAATGTTACTTCTTACTTTCAGTTGAAAAAACTGTTTTGTATTTTTATCAAATTTAATATATACCTAAGAATATGTCTGAAACCATCTTGGGGAGGTCACATTGCAAAAACATTGACCATGACATTCGGAAATAGCACAAACTAGGGAATCTAATGGTAACAGTTTTTCAAAAATATGTTGAATACCCTTCAAATTAGTGTTTTTGTTTTTTTTTATGAATATTAACTTCGCTCCCTGTTTTTATTACGAAAAGTTTATTTTAAGAAATTAATTTTTAGAAAGTTAGACCTTAATACCCTAAGCCTTTTTAGAAATCCAAAATGAAATATGCCCCATTTTTCTTAATGGCAAGCCCTAAATGTGAAAAATAGGCAAATTAAAAGCCTTATAGCTCCTGCCCCAGGGGTTATGGGGGTTATGTCAACCCTGGATAAATAGTTTTTAATGGATGCCTAAAGACTCTTTTCAGGAAAATTGCTGTCTCAAAATTTTATTAGGATGTCCGTAGGGGAAAGGGGAGCTAAAAAGTATATATGTGTGTGGGAGGGGTTGATTGCCCTCTAAATACTTCTGAATCTTCAAAAAGGGTTTTGGAATTTTCAGTATCCATTCAAAAGAACCACCTCCAAAGTTTCTACGACAAACCTTTCTATTTGAATCCGCTGTGAGAAAAAAAGAGTAAATTGTATAGTGAAGTAATTTAGTATAGTGAAGTAATGGTAATTGGGGCTTATTGCCCTCCAATTACTTCTGAATCTTCAAAAGAACTTTGTAATTTTCAATATCCATTCAAAAGAACCACCTCCGATGTTTCGACGAAAAATGCTTTCACTATGATGCGGCTCTGACAAAAAATAGCAAACTGTAGTGAAGCCTTACGGTGCCTCGAGTATGATTAATTGCTCTCTTCAAGCAAAGGCTGTAAATCACGATGTAATGATGTATCTAACAGCAAATGTAGGCCTTTTAGAAATAGTATAGAGTTATCTCTTGACATCCTTATATATAGCTAATATGAAGTAAACCTGGAGGTCAGTAATCAAAGTCTGGCCGTTGCTAGATAAGAGAGCAGAAAAATAAAAGAAGTTCAATGGGCAAACCAAAAAATTACTTCTTTGCAAAATATGTACAGAGATTCTTTACCTGATTCTATATTGTCTAAGCAAGCCCATGAAGCTGTATGCGTCAGAATGTAAAGTTGCTGATAATTCTTATTTAGCGGAGCTGTCATAGATCATTTTACACTCTTACATTAAAGGGCTCGGCACACGTAGCTGAAAAATAGCAAACTGTAGTGAAGCCTTACGGTGCCTCGAGTATGATTAATTGCTCTCTTCGAGCAAATGCTGTAAATCACGAGGTAATGATGTATATAACAGCAAATGTAGGCCTTGTAGAAATAGTATAGAGTTATCTCTTGACATCCTTAATGCTTTCCTTTCAGATATTTCGCTAATCTCGTTTTTCTGAAGCATCTTGGTTTAATTGATTCTATATAGCAGTGAAGAGACTTGCTTTAGGAATAAGACTGTAGACACACTTCCTTTATGCAATTCTTGTCTTTTTCAGGAGCTAGCAGCTGCAGTATTTCTTTGGAAAGGGCTTCAACTTATGTCAGCGATGCAGAGTTTTGACGTATCTTCCTCGAAAGTAGATACAGTAATCTATTTTATGAACTTGGTCATAGTAACTCTCCAAGTTCTTCATTTAGCTAATGAACCTGGAGGTCAGTAATCAAAGTCTGGCTGTTGCTAGATAAGAGAGCAGAACAATAAAAGAAGTTAAATGGGCAAACCAAAAATTGCTTCTTTGCAAAATCTGTACAGAGATTCTTTACCTGATTCTATATTGTCTAAGCAAGCCCGTGAAATTTTATGCGTCAGAATATAAAGTTGATGATAATTCTTATTTACCTGAGCTGTCATAGATCATTTTACACTCTTACATTAAAGGGCTTGGCACATTTAGCTGATTTTGGGAACCGATTTCAGCATCAGTGGACAAACGATAGCGGTAAGAAAAATTTATTGCGCGAGATTTTCGAAACAAAGAATCATGGACAAAAATAGTCAATTGGAGTTTATTAATAGTTGCATGATTGATCTCAGCTTAGTTCTCAGCTCAGTAGCGGGGTTTTTCACCACGGACATCTTTGGCTGACTGTTTATTTGTATCCCTATTTTTTTGTCATTATCATGATAAAAATTGGCTATGATTTTGTAAATCGGCGCCGAAAACTAGAAAATTTTTCAAGCTCAAATCGGTGCTGATTTCTTTTAAAATTGGTGCTGACTTGGAAATCAGTTCCCGAAATCAGCAACGTGTGCCCAGCCCTTTAAGTGACGATCACTGTTCTTTCAGTCGAGCATAGCCATCTATCCTGCAGTCTTGCTTTCTCAAGAAGAGAGGCTAAAGAACGGAGCAAAGTTTTTAAAACAAGAAAATGCGATTTAATAGATGACTGGCCTAATTGCTTGCATTGCAGAGGACAAAAGCCGTGCATATTTCTCTCTGCAATTGCTTATATAATTTATCCAAAATATCTCAGTGGAATATACACAAGTATCTGGAAGGCTTCTGTAACTACCAATTGGGCTGAACTAGCCTAGGTATTGTTGCTTCTTTTTGTCTTTGCAAAGCAAGCTGGGTGAACGAAGTTTCAGAAAGTAAATTTTGTTATTCATATTATTGACTTATGAATACAGTAAACATAGGTATAGACCCATCATGTAGGCAAATTTCAGGACCCTCTAGAGGGAGAAGGAGTGGAGGTATGAACTCAAAATACCTTCCAACTTACCACTTGATGCCTTTTTTAGGCTATGCTCTTTCCAAATATAATAATCATTTTTGTTGGAAATGAATTTTAAAAAAAGGCACCAAGTGGTATGTTTACTTTGTTTGTAAGTCAATAATATGAATAACAATAAATTTACCCATGCTGTAGCCTGTAGACCCATCCCTGAAAGTTTCATTTCCTAACCTAACACCTTTCCAAGATAGCCAAAAGTAGCTAAAGTAGAATCTTACTACCTTTTTTATGCTCTTTCCAAATTAAATAATCATTTTTGTTAGAAATGAATTTCACCCCCACCCCTGTATATACCAATTCAGGGTATATATTTGCACATTAGGGGGGTGGAGGTAAATTTTATTTCTTATGTAAATTAGAGGAAAGTTTAAAATTCTCCCCCCCCCCCTAGTGTGCAAATATATACCCTGAATTTGTATATATGTAGGTGAGGATAAAATTCATTTCCAACAAACATGATTATTATATTTGGAAAGAGCATAAAGAAAGGCATTGAGTAGTATATTTACTTTATTCACAAGCCAATAACATGAATAACAAAAATTTTTTGCATTGCATGTGATTGACTTACCCTACAAACAAAGTAAACATAGCCTACCACTCAATGTATTTTTTATGCTCTTTCCAAATATAATAATCATTTTTGCTGCAAAAGAATTTCACCCCACCCCAATAGGCTATAGGTTATACCAATTCAGGGTATATATTTGGACATTAGGGTTAGGGGGGCTGGGGTAAAGTTTAAACTTCTGCTTTGCATCAGAAATAAATTTTACCCCTCCCCCCCTAGGCTAATCTACAAATATATACCCTGAATTGGTATAAATAAAGATGGCAGTAGAATTCATTTGTGGAAAAAATGATTATTATATTTAGAAAGAGCACAAAAAAGGCATTGAGTGGTAGGCTATGTTTACTTATTCTTAAGTCAATAATATGAACTGCAAAAAATTTACTATAATTTTTTCAGAGGTATGGTGTATTTTAAGTTGACTACATTTTCACAGTCTTTGAGCCCCAAGTAGGCTAATTGAAACACTTCTTTTCTAGTCTAAAATGGCTGCTAAAACTACCAAATCTCTTGCTTCATTCTTTTCAGCACACCTTCAGGAAATATATAGGCCTAGTAGTTTGCTGCTTCTGAGAGGAATATGCTAAACTATTAGCCTAAGCTAATAGCAGTATAAGCCTAGAATTTGGGCTATTAAGAAGGAAATAAGTCAAGAAAATAATTCTTGTTTTATAATGTGTTTAAGAATTGTAGTTGGCACATTTTGAAGACAGTTCTACTGCACTTTACACTCCTCTCTAATATACATATATTTAGCCCAAATTATAAATTTCCCATTGGTTATTTCCATTTTTTGATTCTGTCAGTGTTGGTTGAATTTATGGGTAGGCTACACAGGTTAAACAAGAGTGAAACATTGCAAAGTACATAGAGAATATATAATTTGTGCTATATGTTTGCACAATAGGGGCTGGGGGTTAGCCTTTGTATAGTGGAAATGCCTTGCAAATGTGTTAACTATGGTTTTCTGCATATTATGAAGTAAGAATTGTTTTCTTAACATGTTTGCAGAAATTGGAAGCAAGATGTTCAGATAAACATTTTTTTAGACCCAAGCACCTACATAATGAGCAAGCATAAGCAAATAATAATATTGCATGCACAAGCAAGGAATAAGCAATTACAACATAAGCATAAACACATCTAGTAACTAAATAAATAAATACTGCATAATACAACTGCTACATCTTCTTTCTTTTGCAAAATTTAAAGACCTGTTTTGGTCTTACATATCAATTCTTTGGGGTTTATTGACTAGTCATCCTGAGTAAGTTCTGATATTTGTAGTGGTAGGGATAGAAGCTGTTGGGATGTCATTTTCTTTGTGTTTATTGTATACAGCACCATCATCTGTAGTTGTATTGTTTGTGTCATCACTTAGGTTGTTTGTATTTGATTGATGGGAATTTCCCACACATTTTGAGAGATTGATTTTGTTACATTGGATAATGTAACAGCTCCCTTTTGCAAAAAAAACAAGTCTCCTACAAGCAGCAACTAGAAAAGCTTGACCTACCTACCCTAATGTACCATAGAGAGAGAGGAGATGTCATCCTTGCATTTAAGATGATGACCAGTGACACCATCAAACCCATTTTTGATCACAATGAATATACCAGAACACAAGAAAATCCTATAAAACTGCATCAAAAATTTAGCAGAAAGTGAGAGAAGTTCAACTTCTTCACCAATTGCATTGTCCCATTGTGGAATTCACTTAGCGAATCTACTGTGTTGGTCAGATCAGTTGATAGCTTCAAGGTTGGTGTTGACCATGATTGGAGTGGCAAGTCATTGAAGACGCAGTAGGACAAACCAGCATCATGGAGTAGGATCTATTAGATGCTACCTGCCCCCTTTAACCCCCAAATATGCCCAGCTGCCAATACATATAGTGAACCCAATGACAAAACCAAATTGTCCTGTAAATACAAAAATTGTGTTAATTGTCCTGTTGTTATGAATTGTGTTATGAACTGTTGTCCTGTATACATGTAAATAGTGGTAATCCAACTGTGACATGAAGATTACCAAGTCAATGTTACCTGGCAACATCTACAGGTTCTTCAACCTTAGTTGCTAGAAGATGCAATTTAACCTTTTGAATGCTCACTTCTGCACCTATTTGTATTGGAGGTAAGGGTTTTGCTGTATGATATTTTGTAGGTGCTTTGTGTAGAGGCTTTGTTAGAATATTTTCAAGTGGTCTGTGATCAGTGATGACATCTATCCTCCAGCGATAGATGTAATGGTGAAAATGTTTGACTCCAAACACAATTGCAAACAGTTCTTTCTTGAGTTGTGAATAATTTTGTTCTGATTTGTTTAGAGACCTTGAAGCATAGCCAAATATAATTCCACAAATGAGATTCTTGCCCCTAGTCCATGTTTAGAGGTGTCAACTTCCAACAGGATTATGTCATTGGTTTATTGAAATGTGCAAGGTTTGATACAATAGTCTGTTTAATTTCTTTCAAACTTATATCATGGTGTTGTTCCCAAATGAATATTTCATCTTTAGTAGATCTCTCAAAGGACAGTTTTTTGTGGCAAGATTGGGTACATATCTTGAAAGAAAGTTTAGCCTTCCAAGCAGGATTTGTAATTCTTCTTTGGTTGAGAGTGATGGCATTTCATTAATAACTTGTATTTTTGGGGGTCTGGTTGTATTCCAGTGTTGCTGATTATGTGTCCAAAATAGCACACATAATTAACTCCAAATTCAAATTTGTTTGTGTTAAAACATATTCCTTTTTGTTTAGCTCTTTCTAATAGTAGTTCTAGTCTCTTACAGTGATCTTCAGGGGTATTGGAATAAATAAGGATGTTGTCTACTAATATTTTCACTCCTTCTAGACCCTCAAAAATCTCTTCCATTTTTTTTCTGGAACTTATCCTGAGAGGATATGAGGCCAAAAGGATATCTTTTCCATCTATATTGTCCCTAGATGATATTAAACGTTGTAAGATATGAAGCTTTTTCTGATAAAACCATTGACAAATATCCAGAGCATCAAGCTTAGGAAAGATGGTAGCACCTGAGAGATCAGCTATCACATCATTGAAAGTAGGTATGGGGTAGTGAGGTCTCTGTATTGCTTTATTAAAGTCAACTGGATATATAAACAGTCTCATATTTCTATTGTTTTTTCAACCATTACCATTGAATTTACCCATTCTGTTGGTTGATCAACCTTCTGTATGATATCATGCTGTTCAAGTCTTTCTAGTTCTTCTTTTAATTTATATCTCATAGCAATTAGGACTTTTCTTGATGGGTGTACTGTTGGTATAGCCCCATTTTTAAGGAATATTTTACAAGTACCTTCCATCTGTCCAATCCCATTCAATAAATCTTTGTATTTGTTTAGTAGCTTATCAACTGTTCTTTTTTTCTATGTTCAGAATCATTTTGACAAGGTTCATTTCTTTCAAGGTCTGCAACCCTAGAATAGGTGCAGAATTATCTTCTATTACGCACAATTTGTGCATTTGGACTTCAGACTTGTATTTACACAATAGGGAGCAGGTACCAGTGGTTGGGATTCTTGGTCCATTGTAATTTGTGAGATTTTGTGTAGTTGGTTGAATCTGTGGCACTGGATTATGTTTTAGCAAGGCATGATAGGGTATGACGTTTGGTTTTCATCAGATTTTTCTACAAATGTTTTCAGTTGGGCTTGGGTTGTTTCATATATCTTATATATATTTACAGTCTTTTCTAGTGTTAAGGAATCTCCTTCAGCAAGGAGTTTTTCATGTATTTTGGAGTTCAAAATACCACACACAATTTCATCTCTGATCATTTCTTTGCTTTCTCTGTATTCAAATGGCTTTGCTAATAGTTTTAGATATGTAATATAGCTATCTAATGTCTCTCCTTCTTGCTTACTCTGTTTTGGAATATATATCTTGCAAACCCTTTGTTTTTTTGTCCACAATGGTCTCTTAATTTTTTTAGACATGGCTCTACTTTATCCTTCTCGTTTTCTTGAAATTCTAGGGTCTTATAAATATCTCTGCCCTTTTCACCAATCCATATTAGGATGTAAGCACAAATGTATTTTTTCATTTTTTCAGCTAGTGTGCCAATAAGCACCAGTCTTGCATGCTCTTCAAACTTTGTCCATTCAAATTCAGGATTTCTCATCTCACAGTTTATTGATGGTGGCATGACTCTGTCCATTCTGACACCATGCAGAAACTGGAAGCAAGATGTTCAGATAACCAACTTATTTAGACACAGGCACCTACAAAATAAGCAAGCATAAGCAAATAATAATATTGCATGCACAAGCAAGGAATAAGCAATTACAATATAAGCATAAGCACGTCTAGTAACTAAATAAATAAATACTACAGTACTAAATAAATACTACATAGCACAACTGCTACAATGTTTCCTTCTCAATAGCCTTAATTTTTGGCTTATACCATAACAGCCAGTAAATTCATGCTGTTGATATAATTTAGCTGGGAAGCAATTGTATACATTACTGATGCCTTTATTTATGCTCTTTCCAGATAAAATAATTGCATCTAGGCCAAATTCACTTTTAAACCCTTAATAGAATACCAAAAGGTAACTTATTTTAGATTTTACAATATGATATAATTTAAAAATATATTTTAAAACAATTAGTTGGGAAATTTAGCTTTTAATCAAACTCATAAACAACTCTCATGATGTTTCAGTGCCCTGCTATAAAAAAAGGGAAAAATGCTGAACAGATTAAAGAAAGAGACCAGTGTTACCCATGCAAAAATGTGATTTTCCTTGTTGTTCATGGTGAAGGCTGTCAGTTTCCTGTTTAGGATTTTCAACAATAATTTACTCTTTGCTTTACTATGATGCCATTTTTGAGGGGAATTTTTAAAAATTGCTGCAGACTTGTTTTCAAAATATCATTTCATTATTAAGGCTATTCAAAATAATAGCTATCATTCCTGAATCAGCTATAAATGGAGTTTTTTGTACTGTACAGTTTTTTGAACACATTTTGGAACTTTTGGCTACTATGGGCTGCATTAAGCACCTTTAAGGGCTCAAAAAAGAACTTGCCCCATTACTTAGCAATTATTATATCTGGAAAGAGTATACAAAAAGGCATCAAATGATGTGCTCACTTTCTACCTAGCTAAATTATATGAAAAAGTATAAATTTACACAATTTAGACTCTGAATCCATTCTGAAAGTTTCTTTTTCATAGCACAGCCATTTACTGAGATACTAAAGCCTCTTATCTAGGAGTTTACCCAGAAACTACTGGTAATTGGGGTAGGTTAAATGAAGAACACCAATAAAAGAACATTTGATAAAGCTATGGTGAATATATAGTGGCTGGCCACTTCTTAATGAAATAGGATAAAAAATAAAAGAAGTACCGTTAGGTTCTTAGCACCATGTATTGTTAGAAAAGTAACCATGATATTTCGAAACTGCATAAAATAAGGAATCCATTGGTAGGCTACTGTGTAAATTTACAGCCTACTTTTTCATATAATTTATCTAGGAAAAAAGTGAATTTATTGATGTTTTAATTAATTCAATAGCAGGCTGCTTCCTTAAAGATAAACACAACTCTCAATACACCTTTCATTGCTCTTTCCAAATATACTAATTTCTACCCTTTCAAATGTGTCCAAGCCCCTTATGTAGATTTATATTATTTTTTGCTTATTTCTTATCAACAATTGTTCAAAAACCAAATCTAGCCAATAAAAAATTCATAAATAACAAAATTGGAAAATTTTTGTGTATAGCCAATTATTATTATCATTTTTTGGGACTGGCTCATCAAACTAAGTAAAGATTCAGGCCATAAAGGCCTATTTCTTTCAATGCAGGCTATATCCAGTCCTGTTAAGGAGGAAAGGGCAACTGGCGTGCATTTGTAAGTGCAACAATTTGTATTTTTAGAAGGGGTGTCAAAAGGTGCATCAAGTGGTATGGCAAGTTCATCTACTAGGTAGTAAATTGATCAATTATAGAAAATGTAGAAATTTATAGAAAATGTAGGATTTGTAAATTTTTGCCATGGAAAGATGTTGCGAGCTCATATCTCTACTCCTTTCTTATTTATGAGGCGTAAAAATTGTATAAAAGAAAATTATGAATTTCAAGGTTGCCCACAGACAATTTTCCAGAGGGGGAGGGCAGACACCAAAATAGCAGTAGTGGGTACAGGGATATATTTTAGGACACATTTTCTTAGGGATAAGTTTATTTTTGAATAAATTTAGAAAAAAATCTCAAATAAAAAGGCAAACTAACTTTGCTTGCAAGATGAAATCTAAATTCTGCAAATTTTAACAGCAAGGATTCATGGAAAAGGGATCAATCCATTAATTCAATAATATTTAATTCTTGTGCATTTAATATTAATCCATAATGTCCAAAACCTGGAGTGAAAAAAAAACCAGAAAGATTTATTGCTTCCCAAGATTATAATAGATGTTGACTTGTCTTTATGCAGTTTCCTAAGCCTTAGAATAGGTTACAGAAGGAGTAGAGATATTCAGAACTCACCCTGCCTACATAGATACCATGTATTGATTTCAAACCAGCAATGTAATATATACCTCTTTCATAACAGGGGAATTCTCCACCTTGAACTGAAATCCCTCATATCTTCAGACATTTAAAAGAATTTCTAAATAGCAAAATAAAAACTAAAATTAAACTTACAATTTAGCTGTCAAATTGACCCTCTTTCTTCTGATAGTCCAATTCAACCAAATAAAATGAACAGGTTTAAATAAAAAATTTTAGGGCACAAGAGCCTTATGAAATAGTTTGTAATAACAAACTGTAAGTAAGGATCAACTTGGGCCTATATTCACCAAAAATAAAAATGGAGTTTTGTTGAAAAATATTTTTGACACACCAATAGAATTGGCTTTCTATGCTGATTATATAAAGTTCATTCACTTTATTTTTATCCATCAAAGCTACGAATCTGGGGAAAATTAACCTGAATTTCGAAAAAAGGGGGAAACACCCCCCCCCCCCCAAAAAAAAAGCAAGTAATCTTAGTGAAAATCCCTTTATCAGATTCATCATATCAGAGAAGCCTACCATAGAGGCTTTAAGCTCCAATCTACAAAATTCTGAATTTTTTTTTTCTAGAAGAAAGATTATGGATGCTTGTTTATTTGTTTGTTTTCCAGGGATGATTGTATCAAACAAAAGATCCTAGAAAATTGGGAGACAGCTCATTCAAACGTAAATTTAAAGTTCCCTTTTAAGTAACCATAAAGATTGTGCCACAGAAAAGTGTTGTTTTCTGCCATTTGAGGACACCAAACTACAACTTTCCCCAAAAGGTCCAAGAAATGTGGAAGAGAGCTCATTCAAATGTAAATTTAAAGTTCCTTTTTAAGTAACCATAAAGAATGTGCCATGGGAAAACTGTTGTTCTCTGCCATTTGAGGGCACCAAACTACAACTTTGTCCCAAGGAGGATCAATTTGCAATACAGTTAAAATTCTGAGAAGCTAATTGATTTGAAAGTATTGATAAACTATATTTTAGGCTTCCCAGTTGCAGAGGAAGTAATGCTGCATGGTGGCAGTACTGGGTTTAACTGAGTTAATCACTTTTTTTTTTATGAAATTATGTTTTGTAATTTGTAGGCTAATTGTGTATCAGCTATAATAAAGGGAAGTGGTGAGTTATTTTGTAGGTGGGCATGGGGACAGATGCCTAAAAGAGCAAATTCTAATGCCCAAACTGCTTAATCTCCATGAGCCATCAGATAAATGTAGGGAGAAGGAGAGGGTGGGGGGTGGAATTAATTAAAATATTTCTCTGTGTAGCCGTAAATGTTACATTCCCATGCCTACTAGTGCACAAGTGGAATAAGCAAGGTGGGCCATCATGAGCCCAGCTAGGAAATTTCTTTGGGGGGTGTCAAATGCTACTAGGCACTTTGTTATCAACAATTTTAAATGGTAATATTTCTCTTTTTCTATTTTTAGGAAATATTTCAATGTATTTAAACATTGTATTTGAAGTATTTATCAATCTGAGAATGCTATTGTAGAGATTGTGATGGCTTTAGCCACATAGAAGATCAAAAGTTCCATGGAATTTCCATCCATATGAAGCAATAATACCCCTCTTTGTCCTCCGAAAATTCTGCAGTGGAATTATTAATAAGGACTTATTGAACAAAAATGCTATTTGTCACAAAATTTTTAAGTCAATTCAAATTTTGTACAAAATTTAAATTGCAGTGCCACATTTTAATCCTTAAGCAGGAAAACCAGAAAATTAGGGCGGTACACATCAATTTACAGTTATTGATATATACCTTTTAACAGCAATTCACCAGGGATTCAAGGGACTTGTATCTTATATTATATCCTGATTAGGCCTGGGAATGATGTGGGAAACCATCAGAAATTAAATAAAAACAATCAACTCTTTTTTCAACTGAAAGTAAGCTACTGCTTTGAAACCTATTTGAACAGAAATAATTCTTTATATGAGGAGGGCTGTCTCCTCCTTACCTCCTTGCTCTTTACTCTTAAGTTTGACATTTTGTCCAAATTGTTTAAGAATATTTATAGATTCACAAGGGCCATTTAATTGGAAAAGTAGGTTTTTAAAAGCACAAAAAAACTTTACCTCAATGAGTGAGGAGTTGTGGAGGGAGCATTCCCCCTTATATACAGAATAATGTCAATTTGTTTAAAGTTGCTCCTTACTTTTAGCTGAAAAATCTTTTTTATTCGTTTTATTACATTTCATGAGATGACATAGTTTTATGAACATGATACTTTTGCTAACACAGAAAATATTTAGTCAATATTTCAATGCTTTCTGTCTGGTTTTTGATGGGTAGCAAAGCTTAGAGACGAAGATTTTTTTTAAAGGTAATGAAAAAAATATGTAAAGTCGAGTAAATATAAAAATGAAAAAAGTAAAGTAATTTCAAAAGAACACACAAAACAATAGCTTACTTATGGAAAATAAAATAGGGATTCCTAGCCTTCACTTGTATTGATCAATGCTGAAGTGTTGGACAGACATTCTTGAACAATGTTATAACTTAGTTATCAAACACCAGTATATTTAATGTTTTGACTCAGTGATTATAAAAAGACTGACTCAGTGATTATAAAAAGTAAAGCATTTTCAAAGTAGTTTGTTCAAAGTAAAACATCAAGTTACAATTAAGAAAATCAAATAAAATTTCTAGTGCTGGGCGTTATTGAGAAAGGCTGTAAGTGTTGAGTGCTACAGAGTAATATTGATATTTTAAATTTAATTTTGGACACCAAAAACCAATATATTTGGCAGTTTATGCCTCATAACTATTAAAAATTAAAGGTTTTTCAAAGTGAACAAGAAGATCAATACAATCACTCTTGGTAAAAAGGAAGAAGAAATAAATAATATTAAGACACAAAGAAAAACGTATCTGTTCTTGGGGAAAATACAAAATTAAACGTTTCTTATTATAGTGGCTTCAGATATCAGCTCATGGATACTCTACATGCTAAATTTTGTGGTTTTTTTTTTATCAAGACTGCCCTATTTTTTAGTTGGTTTCCTTCTTTTTCTATAATTATGCTAAACATCTTTTGTACTAATAACTTGGGATATTTAAATTCAGATTCAAAACAAATACATATTTGAATCACCATAAATGGCTGATTATTTGATTTAATGTTATCAATATTTAGGTTCTTATGCTTTTTTATTGATAAGGATCACTATTGACCTTCCATTAACTACTATGAAGGGTTTGATTTTTTTTTTGTTTCACACCAACCAAATCATATGATTTGGCTGAGCTGTCCTAGCCAAGTGGTTAGCACTCCAGACTTGAAATCTTGAGGTCAGGGCTTCAAGTCCTGGTGTTGTTGATTATTGAGTTGAAAATGGGGGTCAATGGTGTGACTCTGTAAGCTCAGCCAGAGTCGACCCAGCTCTAAATGGGTGTCTAGAGAAATCTGGGAAAACACACAGGAAGTATTAGATGATTTGCCCCCAACCACGCATTGCACTCCCAGCCAAAGGCATCAAATCAGGAGATTAGTACCAGCACAATGCAGACCATTGGTCAGCATGCGAAAAAGTTAAGTTTAAGCTAGTAACCAAATCATATTGAAAAAGTGTTTGTGGGAAGCTGGAAACAGGTCACTCAGTCACAAATTAGAAATTGACCATATTAAGGGTCAAAATGTGCTGGCAGGCAGCCAACAACAGGCCAATTCACTTTTTCCCGTGGTTTTTAACTATTCCAATGTCTTTCCTTTGATTTCATCATAATTACTTTATAGTCCAAGATTTTCAGGGGGACTGTGCCCCCCCCCTCCTGCAGGTGCCAATGATGTATTTACAATCTATGACAGAAATCAGAAAACGGAAAAAAAGACAGTGTAACATTCAGTTGCCTATACAATAGTGTTTTAAATATAATAACCATTAGATTTATTAAATAGATATTATTCATTAGACTTGAAAACTATTTTTTTCTGCCTCCTGAATTGCAAGCATTGTATATGCAAATAGGTTAATGATTCCTTTGCCTTGAATTACCTTAAATCCCTCTTCTTAAAGATAAGGTTCAGGAAGCTGTAGAATTCTCATCTTTTGTAGGCATCTTTTGTACTATAAGACCAATTGGTTGAGTAACCTGTCTCTGTCAGCCCTAATATTGAACTTTGCTGTGGTGTCTGCAGATGCAGTCTCTTCAGAGAGGCTATTCAACATTGATATTAAATGAATTGAGAAGAAATTATTGTGGACTCTTGTAGAACTGATATTGCTTTTGAATCTTTTTAGACTGACCTCAAATCGTAGTAGCATTAGGGGGGATAGGGGTGGAAAGTTAGAAGAATTAAAGGTTTTCCAAAAAGAGTTGTATTATCTCGGTTTCTTGGATACTTGAGTGTTGGAAGTAAACAGCCCTTTCAAGTGATGTTAATAAGCTAAGGTTTTTAGGTGCATTGACATTTTTGTGGGCCTCTGTTCCCATTTATGCTGTGTTTGTGGCATTTTAGCTTGTTGTCAGTTGTAACTCCAAGGTCCCTCTTATAACTAACATTATCAAGAAAATCTAAGTCTATATGTGAAGTCGGAATATAATGAGACATTATTTACATATGGACCTGGAATCAATATTTACAATCATAAAGCGATTTTGCCCTGAGCTCCAACAGTGGTTCCATCTTCATGAAGTTTTATAGCATACATAATTTCTGTTCGTTTTAAATTTTAATGTTGTTCCTTGCTTTCAGTTAAAAAAAAAAACTTTTTTTTCTATTTAATTTCTGAAGTTTTTTAAAGTAATGCAGGTTTTGATTTTGGCTCACCTTACATGAATTATTAAAACGAAATTTATATTAAAACAACATACTTCTTTAGGCATCTTACTCTCCCCCCACACACAATGACCTACTGCCCTTCTTAATAATGCATCACTGTATTGTGAAGCAAATCAATTTAGTTAAATAAAGCATTAAAATAAACACTGGAAACTAAGGATGGTGTCACCCTACAGCACCCTTGTGGACATTACCCAGAATTTACCATGGAAAAATCCTTCCAGACAATTTGATCCCTGCTGAGAATTTCCCCTGGACAATTCTCCTGTAACATTCTCTCCATATGTAAAATTGTGTTTCCAAAGAGAAAAAAAGACAAATAAAAAGAAAACTGTAAATGAGTTCTGGAAAATTCCTCCCAGAAAATTTCCTCCCTACTAAAAACTCTCCCCCAGACAATCCTTCCTCCCTGCAGAAAACTCCCTGCGAAAATGTCTGTATTTATCCCAATTTGATTTTTTAGAAAGTAGTGATTTGCAAGTGAATGAAGAGTTTTCAAAGCCTACTTTTCATGAGATTAAATAAAAAAGAAAACAAGTTTCTTTTAACTGAAAGTAAGGAGCGACAGTAAAACTTAAAACAAACAGAAACTATTCTGTATATGAAAGGGGCTGTCCCCTCCGGCCTCGCTCTTTACGCTAAAGTTTGACTCTTTCTCACAACTCTATTTTTTAAAACAATAAAAAACATTAGCGTAAAAAGCGAGGCGTTGAGGAGGGGGCAGCCCCTTTCATATACGGAATAATTTATGTTCGTTTTAAATTTTAATGTCGTTCCTTGCTTTCAGTTAAAAAAAAACTTTTTTTCTATTTAATTTCTGAAGGTTTTTAAATTAATGCAGGTTTTAATTTTGGCTCACCTTACATGAATTACTAAAACGAAATTTGCATATTAATTTTTTTTTTTGGCTAAATGACTTTCTCGAAAGTTGTTTAATTTTATTTACGAACGTTTTTATTAGTAATAACTATACGTAAATTACAAATTAACTTAATTAACGAACTTCTACATTCGTATGTTTTTATTACGTATATTAGGGGGGTTCGCCCCCTAGTCAATACCTCGCTCTTTACGCTAAAGTTTGAATTTTTTTCCAATTCTCTAAGAAAGACCCCTTAATCACAAAGGCCGTTAATTAGATTAAATAGCTCTTATGAAAGTACTAAAAAAAACTTTAGCGTTAAGAGCGAGGTATTGACTAAGGGGCGAACCCAATCACATACGTAATAGTTTCTGTTCGTTTTAAGTTTGATGTTGAAAAGTTTTCAGTTGAAAAGTTCTTCAGTTGAAAACTTGTTTTTTTTTTTAATTTAATTTCTGATCGTTTTTTTTAAATAATGCTGGGAAATCCGGCGACCCCCTTCATAGCAATGCCCCTTCCCCCATGAAAACTTCTTCCATGGAAAGATCCTCCCACGTAACCCCCGATCCTCCCCACTACCGGAAAAAATTCCCCCTGAAAACGTCTGTATACTTCCCAATAACCAATATTATATGTAAACATTGGGCAAAGTTCGTCACTTGCAGCCCTTCCTCCGGGGACTGTGGGGGGTTAAGTCATCCTCAAAGACATAGTTTTTACATTTTTCGGCCATGCTGAACAAAATAGCTGTCTCCAAATTTTGATCGGGTTACTTTGGGGGAAAAATGAGCTTGGGAGGGGGCCTAGTTGCCGTCCATTTTTTGGTCACTTAAAAAGGGCACTAGAACTTTTAGTTTCCGTTCGAATGAGTCCTCCCACGATATTCTAGGAACAATAAGTTGATACGATCACCCCTGGGAAAAAAAAAAAACAACAAATAAACACGCATCCGTGATCTTTCTTCTGGCAAAAAAAAAAAAGAAAATTTCACATTTTTGCAGTTAGAAGCTTAAAACCTCTACAGAAGGGTTCTCTGATATGCTGAATCGGATGGTGTGATTTTTCTATGACTTTTAGGGGGTGTTTCCTCCTTTTTTGGAAAATAAAGCTAATTTTTTCAGGCGCGTAACTTCTGATGGGTAAGACTAAACTTGATGAAACTTATATATTTGAAATCAGCATAAAAATCTGATTCTTTTGATGTAACTATTGGTATCAAAATTCCTTTCTTTAGAGTTTCGGTTACTATTGAGCTGGGTCGCTCCTTACTTACAGTTCGTTACCGCTAACTGTTTTACTCCAGAAAACCCTGGGCTACTAGAGGATTGATGAAGGCAATTACAAATTGAAGGCTACTTTATAATGCAGTTTTCTGTAGTCTATTTTTGTATAGTCTCATTAAGCGAAGGTGAGATATAAGAAATGTAATTGTAAATCAATATCCTATAACGAAAAGTAAGAATTGATTATTATAGAAATGAGTTTTAAAAAAGTGCAGCTAATTCTAGGCAAACGTGGAGAGTAATTCAGTGAGTTGTGTGCCTTTCCAAGAGGTCAATTTTACCCAAAAACTTTACTGATTCTTCGGCTGTAGAAAATATGTGTGACTGTTTTTCTATTGTTGGTATACGGATGGCAAACTCCATGACAGCATTTTCTGAGGACGAAACATACCACCAGTTTTTACCCAAGGAAAGTGATATATCTGCATATCTGAAACCAGAGACTGCTAGTGAATTGCGTACTTCAAAATGGAATATAAGAAATAATGCTTCAGATGCTGACTTCCTTTCATTACGTGTGCTTCAGTATATTTTCTTGGAAATATGCGACCAGGTTTTGATTTTATTTAATGTGTCTAAAATTTGGTGTTTTTCCCGATTTTATGAAGATTGCTGGAGTTGTTTCGCTTTTTAAGGGTGGAGATAAAAATTCACTGATTGTACCCTTTTTTCATTACTGGCAGATTATCTATAAAATTTGAAAAATTGGTTTATGGTAAATGGTTGATTTTCTTGAGAGTAAAAAGTGTTTTAGTAAAACCCATTTTGGGTTCCGAAAAGCAATGTCGACAAATCAAGTTGTTCTTTTTCCCACGACTTTTGTGAATGATGCTTTGGACAAAGTTGCATCTTTTTTTTTTTTTTTTTTTTTTGGACAATGGAAAGCCTTTGATGCAATGGACCAGGAATAGTTTTGTTGAAGCTGAGGAATTGCAGTTTTCGTGGTGTTGTTTTTTTTCGTCCGTTGGAATATTTTCTTCAAGATCGAAAACAGTTCGGCAGTGCTGGTGAAATCAAATCGCCAGTTCAAAGTGTCACATTCGGTGTTTCTCCTGAGGGTCTGTTTTGGGGCCCCAACTGTTTCTTATATATATTGATGACCTTCGAAATGCTATCAAAGGACTGTCTTTTGATTTAAAATTTAGTAAAATGGGAGCATCAAAAACTATTTTGCCTTATTTTGCTGACGACCCGTATCTTACTGTTGCAGCAAAACCCAGAGAATGCTTATACGGAATCCTCAAACTGTTATGTTAAACATTAAAAAAACGTATTAGGATTAACAGACCCTTGGATTGACACAATACAGTTTGGGGAAAATATTTCGCCTTGAAAAGTTTCGACTAAGTATCTAGGGGTGATTGTTGACAAGTACCTTAGCTTCAAGGCACATATCTCATGTGTTAGTTGCAAGGTTGCAAGAAATATTGGGACGATGTGGAAACTGAAGCACTTTTTTCCGAAAGATATTATCAGATTGATTTATTTATTCTTTTGTTCACACATATCTTCTATGTATTGGTCGTGTGTGGTCAAGTACGTTTTTAACTCCCTTTCGTAACCTTGGAAGTTTATAAATCAATGCCCTACGTGTTTTAACTGGAGATAACCATGATATGTCTGTTCGACATACACATGATGTAGTTAAGATTTTACCGATTACTGGTCTATTCCGTTTTTATAATGCTGTTTTTATGTTTAAATATACACAAGCGTTATTACCTGAGTGTTCTATTAAACACATGGTGTTAATTTCCATAATTACCTGACCAGAGCATCGCCGCTAGTTCGGCCACCTCAGGTTATTACAAAGGGATCCCTTTTTTCTACAAGGCATGTTGGTCCTCAGGTGTGCGAAGCTTTACCTCGGGCTGTTTGAGTAGATGAATGATTTTTTTATTTTGTGTCTTCAACATCCAGTTAGGTTGTGAATATTTATTAAAATTACATTTTTTTTTTGGGGGGGGGGGGGTAGGATCACTGGTAGTGATTGTGTATGTAGGGTTTTGTAAAGGAGATGTTTATCCATAAAAGTTTATAAACTTCGGGTTTTGTTAATGTGTTTATTTCTTTTAATACAACCCTTTTTTCTCTCTTAAAAAACAACAACAACAAACAAATACTATCTGTGGACAAATTGCTAAACTTACAGCCGTTTCCCTAGGGGCTGAGGAGGGGGGGGATCATGTCATCCCCAGAGGAATGTTTATTGGACCTTTAAATTATGATGAAACAAATGGCTATCTCAACATTTCGTTTGGATGTCTTTGGGGGGAAAAGGGGCATAGGAAGGGGGCTAGTTGCCATCCATTCTGCTTGGTCATTAAAACTCAAAACGAAAAAAATTTGTTCCCTATATGGAGAGGTTGCCCCCCTCCTAAATACCTTGCTCTTCGCGCTAAAGTCTTAGCAGTTTTAAAAAAAGCTTCTAATTCTAATGAAAAGACCCTTGTAATTTTAGGAGTTGTTCTTAAAAAGATTTGGACAAACAGCAAACTTTAGCGTAAAGAGCAAGGTGTTGAGGAGGGGACAACCCCTTCATATACGGAATAATTTCTGTTCATTTTGAGTTTTAATGTTACTCCTTACTTTCAGTTGAAAAAAACTTGTTTTTTACTGTTAATTTCTGATCGTTTTTCAAATAATGCTGGTAAATCTGGCTCCCTCTCCATGAAAAATTCCCCCCCCCACCCTCACCGGAAAATTATTCGTGGAAAGTTCCTCCCGCGTAAAATACACCCCCTGTAAAATTCCCTCCGGACAATTCCATCACCACTAAAATCCCCCCCCCCTCCTCTGTAAAATTTATCGCAGACGATTCAGCCTGAAAATTCTCCTTAGCATACTTTCATTTTAAAAAGACTAATTTCTAATCGTTTTCCAATCACTCTGGAAATCCCCCTTCATTGGAATTTTTTACCGGAAATCCAAACCCGCTGGAAAATTCTCCGGGACAATTTCCTCGGAATATCTCCACATGCAAAATTGAGTTGACAAGAGAAAGTAAGACAAAAAGAATTTCGTATAGGAATTTTGTCAAATCCCACCACTGTAAAATCTCCCCTGGAAAGTTTACCCCCTCCCCCAGAAATTTCTCTCCCCACGAAAAACCTCCTCATACAAACCCACCCAAGCACAAAATTCCCACTCCCCCCCCCCGAAACATGTCTATATACTTTCCAATAACAAATACTATACGCAAACAATGGGTAAGTTTCATAACTTAAAGTCCTTTCTCCATGGGCTGTGGGTGGTCATAATGCCTCTAAAGGGATCTTTCACCTATGCTGATTAAAATGTCTATTTAAAAATTTTGATCGGACGACTTTGGGTATCGGATTGCGTGGAAGGGGGGCTAGTTGCCCTCCAATCTTTTTAGTCTCGTAAAAAGAGGCACTAGAACTTTTAATTTCCGCTCGAATGCACCCTCTCCCGATCTTTTAGGACCATTAGCACAATACCACCCCCCCCCCCCAGGGAAAAAAACAAACAAATAATCACTCATCCATGATCATTCTTCTGGAAAAAAAATAACTTCCACATTCTTGGTGATAGGAGCTTGAAACCTCTACAGTATGGTTCTCTAATATGCTGAATTTTCATTAAGATTCTTTGACTACTTGAAAGTGCTTACCCCCTTTTTCGAAAATCACGCAATTTTTCTCTGGCTCGTAGCTTTTGAGGGGTAATGCTAAACTTAATGATTCTTATATATTTGGGATCAACATTCAAATTCAACTCTTTTGTTCTATCTATTGATACCAAATTCTGTTTTTAATAGTTTCGGTAACTATTGAGCTGAGTCGCTCCTTACTTACTGTTCGTTGCTACAAACTGTTTGAAAGAGGGAGTAAGAAATGCCTGCAAGAGGGCAAAATTAGGAAACAAATGTAAAGCTAAAGAGAAGATGTAAAGAATATCAATGGGGAAGAAGAAAAACACGCATGTAATGTGACAGTGCTACAGCTAAATACACAGAGATACATACACTTTGGGAAGGGGAAAGGTAATTGAACTCCATAATCTCATTCTTAGGCAACAGCCAGATATGGTATTGCTACAAGAAATATTCCTTACTGCATAAAAACTCATATCAAGTTCCAAGAATATACTGTAGAAAGACGGGACAGGAAAAAGGGAATTGGAGGCGGATTCATCACATTGGTTAAGGACAGCCTGGCTCATACTGTGCAACCTTGCATACCAGGAAGAAATGAAATAGGATCAATTAAGGTACAATTTCAGGAAAATGGGGTAAATATTGTTCATTAGTATAGCAGTCCTATAGGCGATTTTGGTGTGAAATAACTGAATAATATCCCGAGTAGCTATGACGATTCTAGAATATTGGCTGGAGACCTCAAACTCCACAGTCTCTTGTAGGTTACTGTGTCACCTCAGGACCACAAGTCAAGTGAAATGGCTAACATTATGGATGACCCTGCATACTTGATGTGCTTACTCACCCCCCTGGATCTTGGTGGAAGACTGATCTATAGCACAGATCTGATCTGAGGCTGACTGCCGTCTCCCCCGTATGAATTCTTTCACTAATAGTAGTATTTGATTTTTAGCTCATATCTCTTTCACATTTGTTAATGCGGCCAGGTGTTTGATAAGGTCGATGCCATAAAAGGGTACTTTATCATTTGTCAACGATAGATGCTGAGAGTGTTGCTGTTCTGATGAGTTGCTGTTGAACCTGGCTCTGCTGAATTTCACTGATTTCATCAAGGGATTCATCAGTGACATCTGCTGTTTCAATACTAAACCTAAACAGCTGTCTGACTTATGCTGAATATGACTCTCTTTGTAGGGAAGTATCTGTCAAAAGACTTTGCAAGCTCATTTAAGTACATGGCAATTGCTTGTTTTAGTTCTGTGGTCGCGAGAATGTCTCCAATTCCAGATACATCTTTCCTATTACTTATACAGTCATCTAGTAGGCGAAATTTTTCTGCGTATTACTTACACAGTCATCTGTTTCTATAATGGTAGCTTTTTTCGAAAAGCTCTAAGGTTTTCTTCCACTTCAATGATGTTGACTCTTCTCTCCTGCATCTGTTTATAGAGATAATTAAGAGCTGCAAAGACATCAGTCAAGCATAGTAAAATAAGAATTAAGTTAGAATCTTTGAAGTAGTTTGCATGACAATGTTGCTGCTCTTGCAAAAACAGAGCTAATTCCACCTGCATGGCAAACACTATCCAGCACCTGTCTTTGGGATAACCACAGAATGATGCAGAAGTACCTCAGATTTAGATCCCCCTTCTTTCCACAGTTCCCTGAAGATGCAGTGCTTTGGAGCATTTTTATACATAGTTTATTTTAATGCAATTTTTAAGATTTTGCCAGTTTTGGAGGCAAAGTTTTTGTTAGCAGTGCATGCCTTTGCAGAATATAATGTGTAAAAATGATGCGTGGTGCATCAGCTTTGACTAGAATAGCAAAACCAGATGTTCTTCCTAGCATGGTTGGAGCTATGTTTGTAGCCCACAAACAGCAGAAAGCATATTTTATGAAATATCGTCGTGTTAGAAGAAGTTACCCATTAGTTTATTCACACCAGCTGCCTTTGTTGTTGTTTTAAGAGGCTTACAAAATCACAATTCTTCCTTTATCACATTGTATGTCACATAGTGCACGAATACATTGAACTGGCTTAGATTGGAAACATGTTTGGTCTTGTTAAATTAAAGACTGAATTTTGCCAGGCTTGAAATCAAATAGGCAACTACTTTAGCCAAGTTGTCTGTGCTCATGCCCTCTTTTCTGTTGCTGATGGTGTCATTTGAAACAAAAATTTTGGATAACTTAACTTCAGCCACTTTTCTCAGCATAATATTTGTCACCTTCAATGCATCTGGTTTTATGAGTGTATCACCAATGGTGTGTGGTTTACCCTGCTTTACAACCAGGTAAGCAACTTTGTATAATGTTGTGAGGATTGGTCTGTTGACGGGTACAATTCTGAGAACAGGAAGAGCAGTCTTTTCATTGAATCTTGCTCTGTCCACCCTGGATTTCGCAAGTGTTGTTTTCTTGTATTTTTTATCTCTATGTAGCTTAAGGAAGTGTCCGTTTAGTTTTCCTTGCACTAGACTAGAATTGCTCAGCTTGGCATTGCAAATTATGCACTTGGGATGATGACTCTTATCATATTCATTTACACATGTGAACCCATATTGTGCATATTTTTCCCAAAAATTTTTTGCTTACATAGTTAGTAAGAAGGGATTAAAATTTAAAGGAAGAAAACTTATCGCACAACATACCATCACAACAGTAAAAGTCCGAATGTCTAAGAAAACTACTGGGAGCACAAATTCCCTGCTGCACAGACAGACCAAGTTATGTTGCATGATCACCTGCAACCAATGATATGCAAGCTGGGTGTATCATCACAAATCACGTGCCAGGTATGTGTTTTGAAAAATGTCAATGAATGTTCAAATTATTATTAAGCTTGGTAATAGATTTTTAATTCAAAAATACCAGGTAGATTTTTGAGTTTCTTACCAAATGCAATAATTCTTATCGGCAGACAGAAGATTTCTAAGAAGCTAGTACTTTAAACAACTTATATACAGTATACTATCCTTTTCTTCTGTTTACTACAATATGCATTATGCTTATATACAGTATACTATCCTTTTCTTCTGTTTACTACAATATGCATTTTAAAAAATGCATATTGTAAGTTTACTTACAATATGCATTTTTTACTACAATATGCATTTTAGAGTTTCTTACCAAATGCAATAATTCTTATCGGCAGACAGAAGATTTCTAAGAAGCTAGTACTTTAAACAACTTATATACAGTATACTATCCTTTTCTTCTGTTACTACAATATGCATTTTCTTCTGTTTACTACAATATGCCTTTTCTTCTGTTTACTACAATATGCATTTTTTTGAGTTTTCTACAATAACAATTTAGGTTATTATTGAAGCTTGTTATTACTAATTTTGAAAATTTATTCTTGACTGCATTTGTTATTCGTTATTTATTTCCACTTAAGTTAGAATCCATTGCCTGTGAATGAATGTCTATTAAAATGAAAAAAAGAACACCTTACATCTTATCTGGAAATTAAAAAAAAATTATTTTAACCAAATAGCCCCCATTCAAAAGAAACTATTATTTCATCATTCCATGTTTCAACGTTTGAACAAAAAAAAGCTTAGTTGAAAGTACAGCTAAATTTTCTGCAAATTCAGGCATTCATTTTGCCGAAACAAGAAATTAAAGAGCAGTGCTTTATTGCAAAGATTCCCATATTGTAATAATGATCAACCCTGTACAAATTATGATGGCTTGATACATTTATGATGGCCACAATAAAAAAATTAATTTGCAAAATATCTCACTTTTAAGAATTTTCCGCTTAAAGACTTCAGATAAAAAAAATGCATTTTGACCAAAGTCAAGTTAAAAAGAACAGTCTAAAATGCATATACTGTATATAAATGCATATTGTAGTAAACAGAAAATGCATATTGTAGTAAACAAAAATGTATATTGTAGTAAACAGAAGAAAAGGATAGTATAAGAAAGAAAAGGATAGTATAAAAGGATAGTATTCTGTTTACTACAATATGCGTTTTAAAAGGATAGTATAAGAAGAAAAGGATAGTATAAGAAAAGGAAAGGATAGACGATGAGGGCTAGTTGGTTTTGACTTCTATTAAACATACAAGACAGATTGACGAAACCCCTAGGATTTGGAAGAGCCCATGTTAAGAACCACTGGTCTAGAGTATGACTGATGCCAAGAAACATTGCACAGATGGTTCATGAGAAAGTAAATATCAAAAATTTGAGGAAAGATTTTATAATTTTTAGATTCTAGAATAGGTTTATAATTTTAAATATCATAGGTAAAGTAAGAGGAACACTAATAAAAGATGGCAGCAAAACGGTTGTTACCGTCTATATCATTCAGCAATTGGAGTTTGGCTTGTGAGCAAAAAATGATATAGTAGATCTCATTGGGTTAGTTTAGTAGAGTAATGTATTAATATTAATTTTTGGAAAAGTAAATTCTGGTTCTTTGAATTCACAGACTGTATGCTTCAACATTAGGGGTGTTAAGAAAAAGAAGTAAAATACGGAAGAGTGACTTCTTAGTAATTTAGAAAATCAAAGTACTGTCTTAATAAAACTCCCAGAAACGGATCTTAGGCCGAAATTTTGTCTAAGGGAGGGGGATTCTATTTCCTACTTCTTCCCCTGGCCTACTTTTACTGCTTGAAAAATTCTCTAAAGACAATCTGTGTCAACTTTGAAAGAAAAGACATAAGCTCGGTTGAGTTCTCCTTTTCCAGGCCTTAGGACTATACAAGGTTGTTTCTAGGACTTAGTGCAGATTCCAAGCCATATTTATTCTCTCTAAATTTAAAGAAGGTGTACACTCGGGTTATTGTATCCATTGTTTTTTAGACAGCCCAACAAGTGATTGTTTCATATCCTGCCCACTATAGGAAAACCAGTTCAGTTTCATTGTTGTATCAAGTCTCTGAGAATTATCTCCTATTAAAACTAATAACCTAACCCAAATCAGCTTTCAAGTCAAAACATTTTGCTTTTTATTTTGTATATTTTGGATAGCTTTTTTTCAGGTGATGCCATTGTCGTTTTGAAATTTTAATATTTTGTCTTAATGAAAACATGAGAAGGAATGCAACCATTAGTTTTGGATTTCTGTGTATTTGTGTTTGGATGATCTCTCTTTATTCTGTATGGAGGAAGAATGAAAAGCACGAATTTCAGGACAAAATATGGGAGGTGAGCTCTCAAGGTCTTTATTGCATGCATTATTAGAAAATTCTTTCATTTATTTTGTTTCATTCGACGTTTAATTTCAACAAAATGGATTTTATTTTATTCAGTAATATAGCGTATGAAACAAAGAAAAGAGAGGATATAATATACGAAAAATAAAATCAAATAGGTGAAAAAATGAGGATTTTGTCAGCCAGTAGAAAAATATAAAGCCAGTAGCAAAAACAAGTAAATATTTCGACAAGAACTTCTGTTCAGTCGTCCTGAGTAAGTAAGTACGACGGCACTAGATCCTTAAGGTCCAAACCGGCGGTACTGATCTCCGTTTCGTGGCCCTTCAGCCAGGAAGTAAAGCCGACTCCGTAAGTCGTAATTGTGCTCATGAAAAACAAAAAACAAAATCTAACCTTTTGAAGTGAACTCTACAAGAAGAGAAAAAATACTGAATAAAAAAACCAGCAAGAAAAAAAAATGAAAGTCAATTCACCAATTGGATGGGATAAGTATTCTTTGCTTTGCAATAGATTTCGCCTGCCTGCAACCTCGATTTTCATTAGATATGCGGACAGCTTGTCTTAAATTAGAATGGGCAAAAATATTGGTTGAGTCTTTTAATATTGAGATTCTATAAATTGGGCTTAAGGAAATATCTCTTGTGCCTCTATTTATAGCAAAATTTCTGTTAGTATATTTTTTGATCTCAATTGCGTCTTTGAAAGATTGCAGTAGGCCATTTACAGTAGATATTAAAGTTACCTCTTCAAAAAGAACTAAATGATCAGGATTTTCAAAGATATTGAGGGCCAAAGCAGAATCGAAGTTGCCATTCTTATTTTCAAATCTCAGGGACTTGTCTATTGAAATTTCGTGTTCATGCAAACGTTCATGCAGGATTTGTTTCAGTAATATAACAGATTATCCAGGTATAGTGCAATACCTTTGTTATGACACATAACTTTTTATTCTGTTTTAACTTTCATTTGGGTCCATAGCACATCAAAGACTGCGTGTGGTGTTGAGAAATTTCTCTTGATAATTACTAAATTTTAAGCCTAGGTTGATTTATTTCTAGCTTTCCAGTTCTCATTCTTCCAGGGTCTTTCCAAAAAAAACTATTTTAAAAGTCTAATCTTAATTGAGTCCCTAAATTTGAGTCCGTAATCAACAGTTTTGTCCTAAAAATGGTTTAAAAATATAGCCTCAATTATTCCTTATATTTAAGTCATTAATCAAGCCCCTATATTTGTAAAATCTAAGTTTAAGAGCACTAACTAATTGTATATTGAAAAAAATTTACACCCTTCTGAACTCCAATCCCGCCACTCTAGCGATTTGACTTTGAAGACCTAGGTTTTCAAGACCAGAATAACCATTTATAGCCACTTGAAAAGCATAATAGTGTTCCTTTAAGGGTTCCTTAATTCAGTAGCAAATCTCTTTAGAAGTTGCTTGAAGCCCAACTGGCCACTTAATCGACAAGTTTAATAGAGTGAAATGTATTTGTATTGTAAAAAAAGGGCCCATGGCCTTGAAAGAATTTTATCAGAAGGGTTTTACCTCAGTTATTAGATAGCTCCTCTTTTGGTCCGCCCACTGGTCCAATTGCTCTGTCTAAGTTTTGCATCTGGAGAAACATATATGGCATTTGTTGCCATAAAAAAAGGTATCCTGTTAGACTTTCGTTTCCATGTCTTGCCTCCATTGCAGAACGACTCGGAAATTGCCACCAATATAAGATGGTTCTGATTTTGCAATATAAATCAAGCCGGAAGCTTTGTAATTGACTCTTTCACAGAAAACAAGATTTAACGACAGAACTAGAAACACCTAGTAATGATGGAAACTTCTGAGCTCATTTGCGAAGAAACTAAAGTTCAGAGAGGTCTCGATCAAACTGCTCGTGGTCAGACAGCTTCGTTCCAAGTGCATCACCAGAAAATTTTTCCAGAGCGGGGGGGGGAGTACTATCAGGAGCTTGCACGGACGGAGCTTGACCCCACCCTGCACGGACGGAAACGACCAAAGGACGCCCTCCCCCCCCCCCACTAGGTAGAAATACAAAACCAAAGAACATCTCGCCCTAGCCAATATCCCTGCAGAAATAGCCATGAGCCTGACAAGCGATCATCCTTTATCAATAAAAGGTACCTAACCATCCTAACCTTTCTTTCATAATAGCCCTAGAAAGTAAGATCATATCACATTTTTTGCTTGGTGTATAGTCAGTCAAAATAGTACCTAAAAATATTCTTAGACAAATCATCTGGAAAATATTTAACAAATATCCCTCAGTCTTTCGAAGCGCCCACTTTTTAAAGCCATAGTTGGCTGCTGTAATTAATGTTGCCTCCAATACTTTAATGTCAGTTCGCCGAGTTATCCACCTCTGCTTCCAACGTTTTTTCAACCGTAAATAAAACACCCTGTACCTTGGCTATTCTACTTTCTACGTCTTCAGTACATCCACCGTGTTCATTAATAATGCTACCCAGGTTAGTGAAGCTGTCCAATTGATTGGTTTTCTCATTGCCTAATATCATTTCTTCATCCCTGTTTATTTCTAGTCTGAAAGCCTTAGTATTCTTAACATTAATTTTCAAACCTATTCTTGTAGCTTGAACTCTCAAAACCTTCAAAAATTCATTCATTTTCGCTAAGATCAAACAGTTCGTGGTAACGAATTGTAAGTAAGGAGCGGCCCGGCTCAATAGTAGTATTGACGCTATTGATATCACAATTACACAAGCCTGAGGCATGGATATATGTACAGTTTGACGATTACACACCTTACTAAGGACAATCACCTATTACTAAGAACGATACATGAGTTACCAGACAGGTTTCTAAGCCAAAACTTTTGATCGTCACATTACGTATTCAAAAGGTTTATTGAAGCTTCTGTAAAAAATACTGGTTTCAGCCATAGGGTAAGAAAATCATGTTTTTCGTGTAAATAATGTTTTTACTAAAGACACATCCAAGCCGCACATGTTTCTGACTCACAAATTGTCAAGCACTAATAACCTCTAGGCTGAAGGTACCTTGCATCTTGTCTTGAATTGATTGGCATATGGTGTTAAATCATTTACCAAAAAAATAAATCTATTTGCGAAAAAGGGTGTAGCATTTGCGAATTGGACTGTATAAACGATCTTAATTGTTGATTGAAGAATAGGGGTGTGAATGATCCTAATTAGTGATGGGATCGTATGAAGGTGGTAAAAAAGGGTTAAACTGATTAGCAGTTAAGGTAAACCCGAAAGGGTTGTTAACTCATAGCTTATTTATTTTAAATTTGAAAAAGCATCAATCTATGGCAATGGTTAACGATGATAAAATGGCCCTGTGAGTTGACCTAGCTTTACTTCACCGATGTGTTCTGTATAATACACAAGTACCGTTTGAACAGTGTTGTCAATATAAAATAAGGTCTAACGTTATAGTATACTAAAAAGTTGATACTAATAGAGATGTAGATGTCAAGAAAATAATTTTAATGATGAAATTCTGAACAACCCTTAGAAATCAATGCAAATCAAGTAGTGAGGGGTATATGAGTATGAACTGTCAAGGATCATAAGCACCAATGACCTTAACCACCAGGGACCTCATCCTCCAAAGGTCCTTTATCCCCAACCTCCAAGGGACCCCTCCCCCCAACTTTTTGGCCCCCTTCCCCCATTTTTTTGGAATTTTTTTTTTGAAGTTTTTAACTTTTTTTTATTATTTTTTTTAACATGATATATTTTTTCAACTTTTTTTTACATCTCATAGAATGACATGAAACATACTTAAAACATAAAAAATCACATTTAATATTTTCCAAATTCAAAATGAGAATGATATAGAAATGTTAGTCGTGACTTTTACTATTAGAAAAATATTGTTTGTAGTAGCACTTTTTTTATTTGACTAAATTTTTTTCAAATTTTTTTTTGGATTTCGAAATTATTCAACTTTTTTTAAGTATCTTAAAATGACATGAAATATGCTTATGGCTCTAACAATTATACACTATGCTTGCCCAGGGACACCACGCGGCTTTCCCACTGGTACTCTATGGCCGGTTATCGACACTACCTAGTTTATTGCATGTATTAAATCCATATTTTTTACACAGTGGAACGATAAGCACATAACTAATATCTCTAAAAAGTGAAGATGAAGCATTTTAAGAAAGTGTGTTCACATGATAGTGTTATTGTAGCATTGAATGCTGACAAGGAGAAGTATTTAAACTATGAAATAAGTACAAGTGGTAGCACTATCGGAAACGTATGCGTGCATTGTCATGACAGTAAGGAATTAAACTTCTTTTAAGTACCAATAAAGTTCAACTCTTATGATGGTGGATATGCGAGATTAAGATCCCCGGAGATGATTGCACTCAAAGAGAATTCCAACATAAAAATAATAGTTGATGAAGAGGGGATCTTCTTGCTAGTGCTTGTGATAACATGTTACCCAGTGTCAAACCATATCGTCAGCTTTTGGGTGTTAGCATTTAAATGAAAGCAAAGAGGAAAAGAAAGGCCCACTCTTCTACTAATATCATAAACCTTATCTTGTCTTCGTGCCGAAACTTTTACCTGTGTAAAAATAATGTTGTAATAGACAGTGAAATTACCGGAAAAATAAAAAGGGTATTGGTAGAAAATATCACTAAGGAACATAAAGATAAATCGAGTAAAAAACAAAGTGCCAGCTAACGTTACTACCATTGATCAAACAGTCAATGAACCAACTAATACCAAAGACGAAACGTATATTGAACCTGTCGGTGACACACTAGTAAAAATTGTGTATGACTCAAAATGGAATAACGATTATTCTACTGATTACGAGCTAAGAGAAGACAATAGCTACAATATAAAGAGAGAACATGGTGAACTATTTTATGGACCAGATTCAAAATGTCCAAAGTTGTTCATTGATATTAATAAAGTATAATAATATATTTTTCGTATTAATATTCTACATGACATTATTTCATTAAAAATATACTATCTATTACTTTGTTATATTTCTGTTATTTTTAGAGTAAGCTAGCATATCAAACGATTAGAATGTCTATTAAAACAGATGTAAGAAAAGGAATTTGCATACATAATATGTCGGGTAGATAGGTTAACATAGAGAAAATCTAAGTATAAGAATGAATAAATTCTCTATCAACATCTATGGACAGATACATGGGATAACATTGACAAAATCTAGCTATCAGGGTGAATAAATTCATTATCAATGTCTTTTGACAGATACGTTTGATAACACTGACGTAATTTAAGTATCAAATTGAACAAATTCTTTATTAACATTCTTTATCGATATTATTTGTCGGATACGTCGGATAACATTGACAAAATCAATCTATTAGAATGAGTAAATTCCTTATCATCATCCGTTGTCGGATTTGTCATTATGAAAAAATCGTAAGTAAGTAAGTAACAAACTCTTTCTTGAATTCACCTCTTGGATACACAATACAGAAATTATGAAAAAAAAATGTAATTTCCAGACCTCGTTTGCATGTAATAGATACCAAGAGTTCTATGACTCCTCCCCGCAATGAATTCTATGGGTTTTATGACTCCTCCCCACAATGAATTCAGATGGTTTTAGGACTCATCCCCCTAGCCATAACTCCATTCAACCTTGAGCGAAGGTATAAAAGTTTGATGAAGTACTTCGCTACTTAACAACTACATTAATAGCTTCCAAGATGATAGGACTGTATGATACAGAATTTATCGGTTTGAAAAAATCATCTTGTGGTGTTATATTTGAATGTACATTTTTATTATTGTCTATGGAACTCGAAGAAATTGACTGTTATCATTGGATAGTGAACTATAATATGTTTGAGTATGATAAAATCTTGTGGAGTACTACATTACGTCGTATAAACAGACTGGGATTCTACGATAGAGTGATTACACCACTTAATAATAGTGGTCAGGAACTGAGAAATGTTCAGGAGGAAGTCAGTGAAATTTGCAGCTTTTTCGGGGTTGAAGCACTCTACGTAAAGAGTAATGTACCTGCAGATAAAGTTTTAATTCAAAAGTGTAACCCTAGTATTCCACTTTTCAATCTAGAAGAATTTAAGTGTCCTAAATTTGAAGGGGCTTATCACCGTCCTGAAGACGAGGTTAGGTTCTTCGCGCAGTGGATACCTAAGGACATACCTGATCGCGATAAATGCATAAGACTCGGTAAAAACAATTCTATATCATGGGAGATCCTCTTTTCTGGATGTTTAAGAGTGAACTTTAAGTACTATTTTTATGTAAATATGTGTTTTTTCTCAAAAAATCTATTAATATGTTTAAGCAATAAATATCTTTAAGCTTAACCCGTCTTTATTATTTAGGATAGTTCTATTCATTCATTAAATTATGAAGAAATTGTAAGTAAGCAACAATTTCTTTCTTGAATTCACCTCTTGGATACACAATATGGAAATTTCATTCAAGAAATTATGAAAAAATCGCAAGTAAGTAACAAACTCTTTATTGTTTTCACCTCTTGGATACACAATAGGGAAATTTTATTCAAGAAATTATGAGAAATTGCAAGTAAGTAACAAACTCTTTCTTGAATTCGCCGTTTGGATGCACAATACAGAAATTTAATTCAGGAAATTATGAAAAAAAATTGTAAACAAACTCTCAAATTCGCTTCCTGGACACACAATACAGCAATTTCACTCAAGAAATTATGACAAAATTGTAAGTAAGTAACAAACTCTTTCTTGAATTCTCCTCCTGGATACACAATACAGACATCTCATTCAAGAAATTAAAAAAAAATTGTAAACACTCTTTCTTGAGTTCTCCTCCTGGATACACAATACAGACATTTCATTCAAGATATTATAAAAACAAATTGTAAGTAAGTAACAAACTATTTATTGATTTCACCTCTTAGTTACACAATACAGATATTTCATTCATGAATTTATGAAAAATTGCAAGTAAGTAAAAAACTTTATTATTTTCACCTCTTGGATACACATTAGGGAAATTTCATTCAAAAAATTATGAGAAATTGTAAGTAACTAACAAACTCTTTCTTGAACTCACCTCTTGGATACACAGTGCAGAAACTTCATTCAAGAAATTATGAAAAATTTTTAAGTAAGTAACAAATTCTTTCTTGAATTCGCCTCCTGGATACACAATACAGACATTTCATTCAAGAAATTATGGCAAAATTCTAAGTAAGTAACAAACTCTTTCTTGAATTCGCCGTTTGAATGCACAATACAGAAATTTAATTCAGGAATTATGAAAAAAATTGTAAACAAACTCTTTCTTGAATTCACCTCTTGGATACACAATATGGAAATATCACTCAAGAAATTATGAAAAAAAATTGTAAGTAAGTAACAAACTCTTTCTTGAATTCTCCTCCTGGATACACAATACAGGCATTTCATTCAAGAAATTAAAAAAAAATTGTAAGTAAGTAACAAACTCTATATTGATTTCACCTCTTGGTTACACAATAGGGAAATTTCATTCAAGAAATTATGAGAAATTGCAAGTAACTAACAAACTTTTCTTGAAGTCACCTCTTGGATACACAATATGGAAATATCACTCAAGAAACTATGAAAAATTGTAAGTAAGTAACAAATTCTTTCTTGAATTCGCCTCCTGGATACACAATACAGACATTTCATTTCAAGAAATTATAAAAAAAATTGTAAGTAAGTAACAAACTCTTTCTTGATTTCTCCTCAAGGATACACAATACGAAAATTTCATTCAAGAAACTATGAAAAAATTGTAAGTAAGTACCAAACTCTTTCTTGAACTTTCCTCATGGATACACAGTATAGAATTTTCATTCAAGAAATTATGAAAAAATTGTAAGTAAGTAACAAACTCTTTCCTGAATTCTTACTTAGAGTTTGTTACTTACTTAGAATTTTGTCATAATTTCTTGAATGAAATGTCTGTATTGTGTATCCAGGAGGAGAATTCAAGAAAGAGTGTTTACAATTTTTTTTTAATTTCTTGAATGAAATGTCTGTATTGTGTATCCAGGAGGGGAATTCAAGAAAGAGTTTGTTACTTACTTACAATTTTTTCATAATTTCTTCGGTGAAATTTCTGCATTGTGTGTCTAGGAAGAGAATTCGAGAGAGTTTGTTTACATTTTTTTTTCATAATTTTCTGAATTAAATTTCTGTATTGTGCATCCAAACGGTGAATTCAAGAAAGAGTTTGTTACTTACTTACAATTTTTTCATAATTTCCTGAATGAAATTTCGCATTGTGTATCCAAGAGGTGAAAACAATAGAGTTTGTTACTTACTTGTAATTTTTCATAATTTCTTGAATGAAGTTTCCATATTGTGTGTCCAAGAGGTGAATTCAAGAAAGAGATTGTTACTTACTTACAATTTCTTTATAATTTAATGAATGAATAGAACTATTCTAAAGAATAAAGACGGGTTAAGCTTGAAGATATTTATTGCTTAAACATATTAATAGATTTTTTGAGAAAAAACACATATTTACATAAAAATAGTACTTAAAATTCACTCTTAAACATCCAGAAACGAGGATCCCATGATATAGAATAGTTTTTACCATGTCTTATGCATTTATCGCGCTTAGGTATGTCCTTAGGTATCCACTGCGCAACGAACCTAACCTCGTCTTCAGGACGGTGATAAGCCCCTTCAAATTAAGGACACTTAAATTCTTCTAGATTGAAAAGTGGAATCCTAGGGTCACGCTTTTGAATTAAAACTTTATCTGTAGGTACATTACCCTTTACGTAGAGTGCTTCAATACCGAAAAGCTGCAAATTTCACTGACTTCCTCCTGAACATTTCTGAGTTCCTGACCACTATTATTAAGTGTTGTAATCACTCTATCGTAGAATCCCAGTCTGTTTATACGACGTAATGTAGTACTCCACAAGCTCTTATCATACTCAAACATATTATAGTTAACTATCCAATGATAACAGTCAATTTCTTCGAGTTCCATAGACAATAATAAAAATGCACATTCAAATATAACACTACAAGATGATTTTTTCAAACCGATAAATTCTGTGTCATACAGTCCTATCATCTTGGAACCTATTAATGTAGTTGTTAAGTAGCGAAGTACTTCATCAAACTTTTATACCTTCGCTCAAGGTTGAATGGAATTATGGCCAGGGGTTGGGTCCTAAAACCATCTGAATTCATTTTGGGGAGGAGTCATAAAACCCATAGAATTCATTGCGGGGAGGAGTCATAGAACTCTCGGTATCTATTGCATGCAAATGAAATCTGGAAATTACAATTTTTTCATAATTTCTGTATTGTGTATCCAAGAGGTGAATTCAAGAAAGAGTTTGTTACTTACTTACTTACAATTTTTTCATAATGACAAATCCGACAACGGATGATGATAGAGAATTTATTCATTCTAATAGGTAGATTTTGTCAATGTTATCCGACGTATCCGACAAATGATATCGATAAAGAATTTGCTCAATTTGATACTTAAATTATGTCAGTGTTATCAAACGTATCTGTCAAGAAGACATTGATAAAGAATTTATTCACTCTGATACTTAGATTTTGTCAATGCTATCCCATGTATCTGTCAATAGGTGTTGATAGAGGATTTATTCATTCTTATGCTTAGATTTTCTCTATGTTAACCTATCTACCCAACATATGATGTATGCAAATTCCTTTTCTTGCAACTCCGATGTTTTAATAGACATTCTAAACGTTTGATATGCTAGCTTACTCTAAAAGTAATGGAAATATAACAAAGTAATAGATAATATATTTTTAATGAAATAATGTCATATAGAATATTAATACAAAAAATATATTATTATACTTTATTAATATCAGTGAACAACTTTGGACATTTTGAATCTGGTCCATAATATAGTTCACTATGTCCTTTCTTGATATTGTAGCTATTGTCTTCTCTTAGCTCGTATTCAGTAGAATAGTCATTATTCCATTTTGAGTCATACACAATTTTTACTGGTGTGTCATCGACAGGTTCAATATGCGTTTCGTCTTTGGTATTATTTGGTTCATTGACTGTTTGATCAATGGTAGTAACGTTTGCTGGCAGTTTGTTTTTTTTATCGATTTATCTTTATATTCCTTAGTGATAATTTCTACGAATGCCCTTTTTATTTTTTCCGGTATTTTCACTGTCTATTACAACATTTTTTTTACACAGGTAACAGTTTCGGCACGTAGACAAGATATGTTTTATGATATTAGTAGAAGATTAGGCCTTTATTTTCCTCTTTGCTTTCATTTGAATGCTAATACCCGAAAGCTGACGATATGGTTTAACACTGGGTAACATGTTATCACAAGCACTAGCAAGAAGATACCGCTCTTCATCAACTATTATTTTTATGTTGGCATTCTCTTTGAGTGCAATCATCTCCGGGGATCTCAATCTCCCATATCCACCATCATAAGAGTTGAATTTTTTTGGTACTCCAAAGAAATTTAATTCCTTACTGCCATGACAATGCACGCATACGTTTCCGTTAGTGCTACCACTTGTACTTATTTCATAGTTTAAATACTTCTCCTTGTCAGCATTCAATGCCACAATAACACTATCATGTGAACACACTTTCTTAAAATGCTTCATCTTCACTTTTAGAGATATTAGTTATGTGTTTATCGTTCCACTGTGTAAAAAATACTGATTTAATACATGCAATAAACTAGGTAGTGTCGATAACCGGCTATAGAGTATCAGTGAGAAAGCCGCATCGTGTCTGAGCAAGCATGAAGTACAACTGTTAGAGCCATAAGCATATTTCATGTCATTTTAAGATACGTAAAAAAGTTAAATAATTTCGAAGTCCAAAAAAAATTTAGTCCAATAAAAAAAAGTGCTACTACAAACAATATTTTTCTAATAGTAAAAGTCACGACTAACATTTCTATATCATTCTCATTTTGAATTTGGAAAATATTAAATGTGATTTTTTTTTATGTTTTAAGTATGTTTCATGTCATTATATGAGATGTAAAAAAAGTTGAAAAAATATATCATGTTAAAAAAATCATAAAAAAGTTAAAAAAGTGAGGGGGGGGGAGGGGGAAAAAAGTTGGGGGGGGGGGAGGGGTCCCTTGGAGGTTGGGGATAAAGGACCTTTGGAGGTTGAGGTCCCTGGTGGATAAGGTCATTGGTGTTTATGATTCTTGACGGTTCATACTCATATACACCTCATACTTGATTTGCATGGATTTCTAAAAGTTGTTCTGAATTTCATTAAAATGTACTTATATATTATACAGAACACATCGGTGAAGTAAAGCTGGGTCAACTCACAGGGCCATTTTATCATCGTTAACCATTCCCATAGATTGATGCTATTCCAAATTTATAATAAATAAGCTATGAGTTAACAACCCTTGCGGTTTTACCTTAACTGCTAATCAGTTTAACCCTTTTTTACCACCTTCATTCGATCAGATCACTAATTTGGATCATTCACACCCCTATTATTCAATCAACAATTAAGATCGTTTATATAGTCCAATTCGCAAATGCTATATGTAGAAAGCTTTCATGAGTTCGTGACGGGAGTCCATATATGGGCATAGAATCCATCTAAGTTTATTGATCGACTCAAGAGGAGAGGATTTCCGTGAAATTGATTGCGTAGCTATATATAGCAAAGATTTCGTATTTCAACGTGGCTTTTGGACCTGAAAGCCATTACGATTTTTTTCAGAAAAGTTGTCTGGCTGACTTTAGTGGTGTTTTTACAAACTAGAAAAGGCTAAAAATAAGGAGATAAAAAAAGCAAAGGTAGAAAAAAGAAAAAAACAAAAGGAAGTGGTTGAGAACGAGTTCGAGAAAAATAAGGTTGTACTTCTTGATTGTTAGACAGTGCTTTAGAAAGTTTTAAAAGCAGTTAGTTTTGATGTAAGTGCCATCTTTTGACTTGGAAAACCTCCATGTCCCCGTCTTTGGATAGGCGGTTCCAATCGATGAGTAAAAAAAGCGAGGGTTGATTGTCGTAGTTCCAAATCTTGAGGCTAATGGGGATAAAGCAGAAGCCAATGATTGTTTTATTTACGAAATTGGCAACAACCTAGCCGCCACACCCATAAGAAATAGAAATCGACCCACCCCCGCTAAAGTGTCCCACCCACCCCCATTCTGTCTCCATACCCTGTTTCTTACTTACTTATAAACACTTTATTCCCTTTTTTGCAAAGAAAATCAACAAAATCACAACCGTAAGTCTGCCTGAAAAAAATTAAACTATTTTGTATTATTATTTTTTCATGTTGAATATTTGGTTATTTTATTTGTACCCTGTTGATTATCTTTTGAATTTTATGACCTTAAAAATATTTTATAGTTTTGACCTATATTTTGACTTTTGCTTATTTGTGTTTTATGACTGTTACCTGTCGTGTTTTCTTTAACAGTGGTAAACTATGTGTTGTTATGTACTATTTTGTTATTGTATTTTTTTTTTTTACTAAGAAAACGCAAATTTGGGTCCACTAGGGTTTTGTGATAGTTCTTTGCCAATCTCATCTATCTATATATCTATCTAGCTATTAGTTTCAAGCTACTGAACCTGTTCCTTTATTGTAGTTTCTTGATGGACGCCCTGAATGCTCGATGAGAGTGGACTGGACCTCTCTGATTTAGATGATGATGAGGACTGGATAAAAAACGACTCCTTTGTCGTCTCTTCAGACTGGTGGTGAACCAGTGTGCAGCCATTCCGTATATTCAAGCAGTTAGCTGTTCTTCAGATGTTTGAAACGAAGAATGATGATGAAGTACCCTTAGCAACACGTTTGCTCAAACGCTTGAAGGTCGACAAAGTAGCAGGCAACCTGTCCTGGAGGAAGTCTCGCGGTTTCGATAATCATCGTGGCCCGGACGTAGGGCCACCCGTCCTCATTCCAGGACACCCACGACGATTGGAGTACAGAAAAATTATTTTTGCAATTTTTAATTAACCGGAGCGCTTCATTCGAACGTATAGTTTTTGCATGAACTACAACATCAAGTTGCCCCACAAAAGATTGATGTAAATCCAGACGACTGAAAATTTTTGTTGGCATGTCATCCTGATGGGGAAACTCAAGTCTTCTCGGATCCGTCATTGTACTGGTCTGGGCAGCTTTAGGGTGGAAGCCAATATGAACAAAAGATGGACTCGAGACAGATCTTCACAATCCGGTCAACCTGAGCTTCGTTTTGATTTCAGAAATCTCAGACGAAAAAAAAACCAAAAAAAATAGGCTGGGGAAGGGGCAGCCGATCCTTGACAATTCAGGAATATCTGTTCCAGTTGCCACGTGACAGGAACTGTCAATGACGAAACAGATGATACCCTTCAGGGTAGTCGACTCTCAAGCAATATGTACCTCAACAAGCCCACTCCGGTTGGATTAAAGAATTTTGTCCCTTGCCAGCCCCTTAGGGCTGATACTTGAATCCAAATATACACAGGAGTCCACCACCCTGGGAGAACAGATGGTAGCACATGGCTTGTCAGCTGGGATCGTACTGCGCGTGTCTGAGACCCCTACCAGACGGTACATACCTCCTATTTTGACCGATTCTTCTCGTCTGTTAAGACCTCGAATGCTGGCTGAAAGAAAAAATAAATGCGACCGGACTATCATGAAGAAAACCGTTAGGGGCCAACGGCCAACGACTTTACCGAAACGGAAATGAAAAGAAAGGGCAGAGGCAAAACTCTGTCATGTGTCTGTGCGTCAGATAGAAAAAGTAGCCGTGACACAGTGTATGATAACAAAGTGGTTCTCCTTTCTTCTTAAACTGCAAAAGGTATAGAAGAGGAGACAGAGGTCAAACGGTATTGACAAGGCATGGGTCTTACGTGCAGGTCCAAATGTCCACAAGTAGTCTGCCGACTTACAACACCTACCGGGTGGGGTCGACCTTGTGGACCGCATGGTCAGCTATACCGATTTGAGACGCGTACTAAAAAAGACCGTGTGTCTGGTTCATCATTTTGTGGATCGCGCACTAGCCAATGCATTTCATGAGATGAAAGGCCATGGGCCCAGAAGTTTCTTATGGTGACCTCAAACAGTCACATTGTATGTTCGTTTCAACGTGGCTCCGAGTTTTTGCTACAATTCTGGAAGCTCGAGTCACGGGGTCAAGAAAAATAGCAACGAAGAAAGCCATTGGTGACAACTCAACACCGTGTTTTGAGTGTGAAAAAGAGGCCAATCCCTCCCCAATATGCCAGATGCTGCACTGCATCTACCAGAAAATTTTGTGACTTGGCGAATGCAGCCCGATGCAGATGGCCTGGGATGCTGCAATAAGGTCAAGATGGATGTGTCGCAGTGTAAAATCATTCTCTGCTTGACAAAAGACAACAACTGCTTC